>JAQGBD010002286.1:0-10605 GCA_034698165.1 Punctoribates punctum
TTTTGTGCTTTAAATCACTAAAAGTGTAAACAAAACAAAAACTCAGAAAAAGTTTTGCAAAATATTCAACAAATTGTTTGAAATAATGACTAAATTGTCTCCCAATTGGTGTATAGACAACAAATCAATATAAATAATGAACCCTGGTACTCAAGCTCCCAGCACGTCTTCGTCGGCCGCTTCCGGCAGCGGCGGCTCCGGTGGCGGACACGACAGACAGCCGTCCGTTCAGCTGAAGATAGATATGGCCGGCGGTCCGCCCAATCAGAACAGTTGGCGGAGAGGACTGCAGATTGTCTTAAGGAATGGCAGATATTTTTTGTCTCAGATATCAATTTTGGTGACAAAACTCTCGCCAATCGTTCAAATCGTTTCAATACTTCTGATTGTTATGTATTTGATTCAAATGAGCGGCGATTCGGCCACCGATTGGCTGATCCTAAGCCCAGACTCTGTGTTAAGTGTCGGTCAGTGGTATCGGGTTTTGCTCTCATTATTCACTCATCCGTTCCTTGAATTTCATTTCTATTCACTAATTGTTGACATAATATCGCTCTCACTGTTGGCCACTCTTATTGAACCCCTTTGGGGACCAAAACAAGTATTTATTGTCTTTTAATCCACTCATTAATTAACATAATTTCGTCTTTGAGGTGATCTTATTCTTCTGGATTGTGGCCATCGGGTCAGCCCTCCTCTCATGTCTTCATTATGTCCTAATCTATACGATAACAACAGACGCGACACAACTCTTCTCCACAAGAATTCACGGTTTGTCGCCATTCTGTGCCTCAATGGCTGTGACCGTCAAACAAATGTTACCCCAATCGGTATTATTGACCACAAGTATCGGTAAACTGAAGAACGACGACATCCCTCTCACGTCTCTGGTGTTGGCTCTGATCGCATACTTCCTGAACCTCATCGAAGGGGAAACAGTGGTTATGTTCTTCTATGGTCTCATCATTTCGTGGATTTATTTACGATTCTTCCAAAGACACGAACAGCACAATCGTCAGTCGGGGGCCACAAACCGGTCCCAAACTCGGGGCGATCTGTCGGACGCCTTCGCTTTCTATACATTCTTTCCGAATGTTTTGCGACCAATTGTCTCAGTCTTCGCCGACATCTTATACGGACTGTTCGTTAAGATCGGGTTATGTCCTGACCTTAACGGCGGACACTACCAGACGTATCGACTCCTCAGTGAAAGACTAACCAATGATATCAATACAAACCAAACGACAAATCAGACGCCGAAAGTAGAGACCCTTTAAAGTGTTTTTAAAGTGTTTTTTCTCTGTATTTAATTCAATTGTTTTTAATGATTTACACGGCTTTCACCCGAAACTATCTAAACTATGCAGTGGTCGGTCCTCTTCGGGTTGTGTTTAGCCCGCAATCAAACTAAACAAATGAATAATTTGGTGCAAAATAACTGAGAAAATCATTTTCTGCTGTCTTTTCGACTCATTTGTAATCAAATTGTTTTTAGTTTTAATATAAATATTATTTTCTATTAATTTTAATCTAATTTTTAAAACTCAAAGTCTATACGTTTTGGACAACTCATCAGAAGAGAAGGTTCTCAACCCCTTTCCTCAGCCCTTTCCTCACTAATCAACTGAATTAAGCCTTAATTCCAGAGTTTCTCAGCTTTAAAAGGCTTTTAATTAATGAAAGGCTAACACTGGTTATCAGATTTCCAATAACGAGGATAATTGAATCAAATAATGGTGTTTTATCGATGGGATCAACTAGGTTAGTTAGTTAGTTAACAAGGAAAGTGTTATTGAAAGGGAAAACCGGTTTTTTCTCTGAGTTTACGCGTGTTTTGGGGATAAATACGAAAAATGTGGTGTTTTTGCCCCAAATGTTTGGGGTTTTCTCCCTCTCAGCGGATATAATGACTTCAGATGACTATGACTTCAGTGAAACCAAATGTTTAACAAAACAACAAAATGTTGGAAACGTTTGAATCAAATACTGTTTTAATTGTGTTTTGAATTATGTTTGAAAGTGATGTCAATTCTCCGCTTTTAATACTAATTAATACAGTTTTCCAGTCATTGAATAAAAAGTTATATTTTGTTAAATATCTGTTTAATTGACTGACAATTGGTTTGTTTTTATAACAAGTTGTCGACAATCAGAAGACATTGTCTGACAATTTGGACAAAATGTCGATTTTAGAGAAATTAAGTGAACAGCAGCTGACCCGACAGCCCGAAGAAGTCTTCGACATTCTCTGCAAATTAGGTACAGATAATTGCCATCGAATTTAGCCATTGATTAACTCATTTACAAACCCTTTCCCCGCGATTCAGGCGAAGGCTCTTATGGTTCGGTATATAAGGCACTCCATAAGGAGTCGGGTCAGGTGTTGGCCATAAAACAAGTGCCCGTCGAAAGTGATTTAGGTATCAGACAATTGGACACAGATTTCGAGTCTTTGTTTGTTTTGCAAATCAAATGCAAACAATTTTTAGACACAATTTGAGTTCAATTGCTTTTCACTCACTATTTGTTTAATGAGTTTATTATTTGATTTGATGACTAATCTTGTTATTTATGATCAATAATCAGGTGAAATAATCAAAGAGATATCAATTATGCAACAGTGCGACAGTCCTTATGTTGTCCGCTATTATGGATCTTATTTCAAAGGTTAGACATCTCTTCCTCCGATTCCGTCTTCTTTTGTCTCTTTTTATTGGTATTTGTTTTTCTCCTTTTCTTTGGGCGAAAAACTCTTTGTTTTCCGTTTGTTTCGCTTCGGTTTCGATGTGTTTCCGACTTTTAAAGACCGAAAAACTGAATTTAAATTCATTAAAGGTTCCGATCTCTGGATTGTTATGGAATACTGTGGCGGCGGTTCCGTCAGTGATATTATGCGAATGCGAAAGAAGACTCTCACCGAAGACGAGATCTCCACAATCCTTAGGGACACTCTCCTAGGGCTGGAATATCTGCACCAAAGGCGCAAAATTCATCGGGATATCAAAGCCGGCAATATCTTACTTAACAGTGAAGGACACGCTAAACTAGGTATTCCTCTTCAGCCACTTCTTTACCACTCCTCACATATGTCTGAAAACTGTATTTCTCTCAAAAACATTCTCGAGTTATGTCTGAAAACTAGTTATTCCTCTCATTTCAATCCCGTAATTATCTCTAAGAACTAAGTATTCCTCTTCAGTCTTCTTCTAACCACTGTTGAGACATATCTCCTACTCTCAGAAGAAGGTATTTCCCTCTTAAGAAATATCACTCATTCCTGAGATATGTCTCTCAAAAAGATTTTATTCTTTTTTTGTGAGAAAACACTCGATCTTTGAGTGCAATTCAATGCTATTTAAAGATTGTTTGCCTCTCTTTCCTCCCTTTCCTCTCTTATCTCTGTTTTCTACTTCTGTTTTGAAACGTTTGCCAAAAAATGATTTCACTTTTCGTTTCCGTTTCATACCTGTGCTGTCAATTAGTCTGATTTGTAAACACTTGCTTTGCAGCCGATTTCGGTGTCGCCGGTCAGTTGACGGACACAATGGCCAAAAGAAATACTGTAATCGGAACTCCGTTTTGGATGGCGCCGGAAGTCATACAAGAGATCGGTTACGACTGTCTCGCAGACATCTGGAGCTTAGGTTCGGCTCTAATTCATTACTTCTTTAGTCTAAGACTCGGAAACTCTGTTCAGGAATAACCGCCTTAGAGATGGCCGAAGGGAAGCCCCCATACGGGGACATCCATCCAATGCGTGCCATATTCATGATACCGACCAAACCGCCCCCTTCATTCCGAGACCCGGACCGGTGGTCCCCAGAGTTTATAGACTTCGTTCAAAAGTGTTTAGTGAAAAACCCGGAGCAGAGGTCGACCGCCAGTTCACTCCTGCAACACGAGTTTATATTAAGGGCGCCCCCCGTCTCCATACTCCAGCAGATGATACAGGAGGCGCGCATGATATTGCAGGAGAGCTCAAGAGATGTAAGCCTTCCCTCCATTTGAAGGGAATTCCTTTAATTTTTAAAATATTTAATCTTTTGTTCACTTCGTTGATAAGGATGCGGACGAAAGCATCGACTCCTCGACTATGGTTCCCTCCAAAGACACTACACTTAAGCCATCGAACGACCAGACGATCACTTCCTCTACGACTAAGACAATTGTTACCACTTCTGACGTGGAATCAGATTTAGGAACTCTTATAATAAATGACGAGACGGACGACGAAGACTACGATAAGACTCTGAAACCGGCTTTTCTTCAACACTTTGAGAGAAATGAATCAAAACTGGTATTTGTTTTAAGAGATTTGATCCGATAAATGATTAATTGGTCCCTATTTTTAGGTCAACGTAAACGCCGACGGAATCGGTAACCAGTCTTCCGGTCAAACGAATCAGATTTCCGAGGAGTCGACTGTTCGTGAGCTCAATACCAGTGCCGTAAACACCAGAAATCATTCGACGAATGAATTATTGTCATCACAACTGACGAATAGTGGCGCTCAGTCACCACAACATCACCCGATGATCGGGCAGTCGCCCCAACAGTCACCACTACACCATTCGCCGCACAACCCTATGTCCAGAGCTATTATGCTTGAGGGAGACTTCGAGTTTTTACGATACCTGTCCGTAGAAGAGCTTCGCTCCCGAATGGCTAACCTCGACATCGAAATGGAGGCCGAAATCGAAGAACTCCGGCGAAGATATGCCGCTAAACGTCAGCCAATCCTCGACGCTATGGATAACAAAAAGAAAAGACAACAAAACTTTTGAAAACTTTAGTCATTTTCATTAAATTTATATATTTTAGGATAAATTTGTTTTAAATGATAACTAATTCTAATTAATTGAATGATTTTTTCCTCAAATATTTCTCTAAAATGAAACAAAAACTAAGATCTGATTGATTTGAAAATCAGTTTTCTCTTTGTTATCGAAAAATATGGTTTTCTTTTGATTTCTGATGAAATCGTTTGAAAACCTGTTTTCGGTTTTTAAGACCTTTTATGAGATTTCTTAAGAATTTAGAGAAAAGTATTTATTTGATAACAATTAACACGAAATCTATTGGATTATTGACTTTAACCCGATTTTAAAGTCTTTTTCAATGGGTTTCCAAACTCTAAACGGGTTTCCAAACCGTGTTTTCGATATTCAATCGACTGATTAAGTGATTCAATAGTTTTTGATTTAAATTCTCAAAAGATTTTATTTAATTTACTGTTCAGTTAATTATCGAAATTTAATTTATTTTTAATTTATATTATATTTAGTCTTATTTTGTTCGCATTTTTCGAGGATTTCTTCTCATTTGTCACCTTTTTTGACGATTTCTTTAATCATTTGAATCCTAAAATCCCTTTCAATCACAAGAATATGCCTTAAATTCATACAAAATCTATAAATTTCTTATCAATTATGAAATGAAATTATTTTTTAGATATCTATTGATATTTTGAACTCAAATATAGACAATAATTAATTATTCCTTTAATTAAAACTATTTTAATATCAAATATTAGAACAAATTATTAATACTATTAGTTATCAGAGAAATAAATACTAAAATACAAAACAATTTATTTTAAAATTCAGTTATTTTTGTCATTTTTCTAGATTTTAATGTATTTCCAAAAATGTTTTCCAAACCAATGGAAACCGTTTTCCAGTTTTTTGTAGTCTTTATTGTTCTTTGAATTAAGAAATTATTTGAAATGTAATATAAAAACATAAGTTTTCATTAAAAGCCGTCAATTATTTCAATGGATATATTTTTGACCTCTTCTTCACCGATAGAGAAATTCTGCACAGAATCTCCGGCCTTATAAACAGGATAAACTCAATTTTGCTTAATTTAATCTTGTTAAACTCATGTAGAGACAGGTTAGTGACCAAAAGGTTTGATTACTAATTACTGGGTATTTATTTTTATTGAAAATTAACGTCTTATTGATGACCAAACTCTTTATTTTTCATTTAGTTATTATTTTTTCAAAATATTGAGACGACTCCTGAGGACTGGCCTTTGGATGACCTTATTTCTCATCAATTGTGGGAATTTATAACCAAATCAAATGTACTTTTGTATGAAACTTATATTTCGACCCAAAATATCTGATTTTATTGATTCAAATATGATCCGGATATTAATGTCAACAACAGTCACTCCACACAGTCCTCATTCATCATATTCTGTGCGATGAAGAGCCGGAAAAATGCTTTTAAAGTAAGAAAACGATATAAACATATGTCAAACGAGATGTTTGAGTGCTTTAATAATTTATTATCCATTGATTCATATCTCAAAAGTATTTGAATTTAAAATAAATATTTATAACAATATTTTTTTTGCTTAAAAATGTATTTTAATATTTGCTATGAATTGAGTTCGGATGCGATGAGTATTGAGTGGAGGGAACCGATAAACTCCTGAAACTGATGCCAAGAATATTCATCTGATCTCTGGTTAATGGCATTGAAATGGAAGAGTCGATCATTTGCCGTTTCCTCTGATAGGCCCAATAGCCGAGAGCCAAGAACAGAATCAGTAATGATATTAGAATAATGATCACAACAAATGAAATGAGTCCACCCATTGTGGAGAATATGAAAATCGCCAGAATTATTAATATTGCGATCAGAATACCTGTAAATAATCAAGATCATTAATGTTCTAGCAAGTTTATTTTTCTGATTCAGGGCTAATTTCAACTTTTTCTTCTCTGAATATTTTCCGCAATTAATTGAATGATTTTTTTTGTGTTCATTTTTTTTTTTAGATTTTTTTAGAACAGTTTTATAGGAATTTATAGAATTTCCATAGATTTATAGCATTAATGAAAAAGATTTATATATGAGAATAATTAAAAATACCATGGTGACTCACCTGAGAGCAGTTCAATGCCTGCATATCTGTCCTCTAATTTCTGTCGCAGAGATGGGGAACGGATAAAGTGCTGAGCGATCATCGTTTTTGATAACAACAACAGTCAAAACATCAAAAAACAGAATCAAATCCTCGGATGAGTTATATATTATATAATTAATTATTTATCAATAGATTATCAAAATTATTAAAATCTAAGGAATCTATTCCTAGTTTAGACGGAAATTAACTTTCAGTTAACCCATATATTGAGTGAAGAAGAGATGAAATGATGTTTTGATGAGTAAATCACTTTTTGTTAACATATTATAAGTTATTCAACAGATTTGTCAAAAGGGCTTTCCGTCTGAATTGTCTCCGATTAGTGACATCACTTTCGGTTAAATTTTGAGTTTTCAAACGAACAAGGTTAATCAAAATTGAGTTGAATTGTAGAAAAGTGTCGAAATTATTATTGAATTCAAGTTTAATCCATTCAATTGAATAAATTCATAGATTATTCAATTTTCATGTGTTTTACGGCTAAAAACCGAAATCATATTACGAGTTTTGAGTTGAAGTTCGCAGTGAATTAAGAAATGGGTTTTTGGTATTCAAGATATAAATAGTTTTTAAAACTCAGATATTGTTCGGGGCTTTACTGTTGACACAGAATCACTGTTTGCACAGAATTGCACAGAATCTGGTCCTTTGCCAACAGTTTTCGCCTTCATTTGCCACTCATTCAGCTTTACTTCTCATTAAGAGATCTATTTTTCATAAATCATTACAAAAAACACAAATCGTTTGAAAACATTTTTTGCTTTTTTTTGTTTGTTTTCTTTGGAACGAAAATTATTTTTACGAACGAATCAATGGATAGATAATGTGCTGACTTTAGAAAATGATTGATCTAGGTATTATTCCATTTGTTTACTTTTATTTCACGGTTTAAATGTGCTTGGTGTACAAGTAAAAACAGTTTAAATTGATGATTACGTGAGCTAATGTTTTTTTTCTTGGTATTCCGAGAATGTAGATGAACTTCCTTGGTGTTTTCCATTAGGATGATGTGGTTTCCAGTGTTTTCAGTTCGTCGGTAGCCTTGGTTTTCATGAATTTTTCCAAATTGAATAAACGGCAAACTTCTTGCCTGAAATCCGGGTTATAGTAACAGATTATAAATGGATTCACACAAAGACTTCCCAAATAAAAAAAGCCTAAAATTAGGAAACTCTGGACCGACGCCCCTTTGCCTCGACTGCACTCAACCAGTGGATTGATTTTCTGGATGAAAACCTCGACGAATATGAAGACATAGTAAGGAATAGTGATTACGAAATACCAGATCACTATCGCTAACAGCATTTTCATAGTTTTGCGTTTGTTCTTGCTCATTTTCTCTTGTTTCTCTGTTGTAATATTGCCGATTAGTTTTCGTTGTCTCAGTTTTCTAATTACCATAAAGTAGAGGAACGCCGTCGAGAGGAGTGGAATAATATTGCAAACTATGAATATTATCAAATAGTTGTAGCCCTGAGTGAAAAACTCAACATTTGTCTGAAACGTGACTTTACAGCTGAAAATTAGTTTATCGTTGAATAGCAGGATATTTCTGCGGCCAATGTTATTAAAAAGGGACAGACCTATCGACAACAACCATATCCAGGCTATCCATAGCTTAACGTTGAGTTCGGAGGTCAGGGGTCTGTAGAGTTTGCGATATCTCTCGTAAGCGATGACTAACATTGAAAACGCGGACACATATAGTGTTGAGTCGTTGACTGAGATAATGATTCCGCACAGAATCGAGAGCACAGGCGAGTGGTTGGCCGCAAAGGCTGAGCAAAACCAACTCCGACTTATGGCCAAAACACTGAACACTATTTCAGAGGCCGTTTGGTTTGCGATCAGTTTGAATGTCGTTGTATTCAACTGTTTTCTCTGCAATATATTCAGGATTACCGAGTTTAGAAAGATGGCCGCCAAGAAGGTCACCATAAAGAACATATAGAAGAGCCACTCGAATATCGGATAACCACTGGAACTCATTTTCACATTTTTTGTGTCAGATTTGAGAAAACAATTACCAAAACACTATTTCCATGCATTGAAATAAATGGTGAAATCATTTGTTTTCAGCATTTATTTGAAGGAAGTCCTCAAATCCTGTCCCACCAGAGCTCCCAAGACAGGGATGTCTATCCCCTTACATAAATTGATGCAAATGTTTGAGTATTAATTAAATTTAGTGAAGAGCTCGACAACTATTTAAAAACTACCATGTTACTATTGGTTGCCTAAAAATTCGTGCAAGCTGATTGCACAGAATTTAATTATCTAGATAATTTTATTCACTAGACAACCACTCTTTCACAATCCCTGCTATATTTCCGCTCAAATAGAGCAGCGACGAGGATATAAAATGTATCATGATACTATTTTTAACTTTACCATGCTCATTCAAAAAAATAAGGCCGGGTTAATTAACTGATCAAATTAGCATGGTGATTATAGAATAATCATTTATTAAATACACTTTTTCTCATACATATTAATTGATAAATATTGGAGTGACATAAGGGGAGGGCCTCAAGTGGTCGCACCGCTGTTTAGGCTGTTCTGCGAGAAAACGGAATTCCGTTTTTTAGGCAACAATTTGTCGAAATCGAAGACCACTTTACTGTTCTCCAGGTCTTTATTGGCGTCAAATCTCCACTTTCCAACCTTGTAAATAATTATGAACAGGGTCAGTACGACCACAGTGGACACCGAGCCAATGAATATCGCCTTTTCAAAGCAGGTGCGGGTCAGCGCCGATATCCAGATCAGGCATATCGTCACCATTAGAACTGTTGATAAATATCATGATATTTGAAACGTTGTTATCATTGATAACTTATTAGCAAGGTTATCGAGTTACAAAAACAGACAAGAAATTTAATCTAGCAAATTCATTCGATTCCAGATAAATTAAATATGATGAGCAAGCTGAAATCTACTCACATATCCAATCAAATACTTTGATGAGTTTCACTTTGTAGTTATCCTGCAAACGCTCCTCTGAGGCGGATGTGATCAAAATCTGAGGCCCGGGCACCCGGTTCATCTTGTTTATGTGTGACTCGAATATGATCCACATTTTGATTTTTATAAATTGCAAGTTTATTATTCAAATTTTCCAATTGAGTAATGGAAATGGTATTTGAATTTTCAATCTTTGTTTCCATGGATTTAATTATTGGACACCAATTGACGTGACTTTGATTTCAGTTCAATACTATTCACTCAATTAGTTGATAATTATTTGCTCTAATAATAAACGAGAACATCTATATCTGTTTCATTAGGAATCGACCATTAGGGCTGTCCAATGGGGTCAGCCCTAAATCCCCCGGTTTTGTGTCAATTTCGAAAAAATACCCATTTTTATCGCATAAATTGCCTTAATTCTGGTGTAATTAAGCAAGATAAACTGGATTTCAAATCAAAATAGGTGTAATTTGGAATTATTTAAATCAATTAAAAAGATTATAAATAATCTTGGTTAACCCTGCTCATAAATCGATCAATAAATTCATGCTTTCAGTGACTCGTATTGAAAACCAGTGAAAAAAATGTTTTGAATAATAATTTAATTAATTAAATGTTTGAAAATTCCAATAAAACTTGGAATTCGTGTTTTTAAAAACAAGCAATATCAATAATCATAATCAAATAATGCAAATG
>JAQGBD010002287.1:0-10591 GCA_034698165.1 Punctoribates punctum
GGGGGTATAGGGGAGGATATACTTTGCAGCTAAAATGTAAATCGGCTTCGTCAAAATTTCAGGGGGGGGATTTCCCAAATTTTCGGCCTCAGGGGGTATTCCGGGCTATGCCTCCCTTAGCGAAGTCTGCGTTTAAGTAATATAAGAAGAGTTTGAGGTCCAAAACTAGTTCCCTGTTCGTTAGGAAGGAAAATAATCATTTTTGTTACTTTGGCAAATATTTGATCTAGCATATCTTGGATATTTTGGAACATTTAGTCAAAATGTTAACTTTGAAACTGGAAACTAATGGACCAAAATTTGTTTAACAAATATAATGAAAATTAGTGATAAAGTTATGAGAATTTTGTGTGCATTTGAATGTGATTTTGTTGTCATTCATTGAAACTAAACAATAATTTATAATGACTTGAATTTTGAAAACTTATTATTTGTGTCAGAATTGTGTTGTTTTGTTGAGTCTCAACGATTGTGATTCTCAGCAGTCATTGAGTAATACATTTACACGTTTGCGATAACACAATGAATGAAATGAGTTTCTCTGACACTCTCCACTATTTTAGTGCTTTTCTAATAAATGATGGCATAGACTGCATAGACTGCCGCCACTACAGACACTGTAAGCAACATCACTATTAAAGGCGAGTCAAGTAATAGCCATAAAGTGCTGGCAAACAATCGGTGGCGTTGTCTGCCAGTGTGGGCACATATATTGGACATTAACCGTTCGTTTCTGATCAAAATGATGTCCATTGAAAACGTGTCACATCTATCGCTGGCAATACCACCACTGCATGTATTGGTCGTCAATGAGAATTAGTGACTCTGTATATGAGAGTCAGACCAAACTTATGCCAATCAAGAATCAAACATTAAATAGCTTTTTGGAAAACACTCGGAGTTAGAGTTGTGTTGCCATTCATTGCCTACTCCTTTCCAATGGCTTTTAAGCTAATGCCTGGACTCCCGTTCATTGCCTTCAAATCTATTCTGTCTCGCATTTGATCCTTTAAATCAGGATTTTTATCTCACGAGAGATGGGTTTCCATGTTATTTACCCAATCAAATGCTGGTACTGTCGGCAATGTGTCGGCGATGCTTCCATTCCGTGCAATCTTTCTCAATCACTTTCATTGTTCCTTTTCTTCCGATGTTATTCTCGTTAACTTTTATGTCAGAGTCATTGAAATAAAAGTTTGCGCTTTTATTCCTAAACAGTGACCCCTTTTTGCCAATGAATTCACATTTTAAGACAAATTATTATTAAATGATCGGAAAGGAAAGTGCTATCAAATGAATGTTCCCTCTCTTTAATCTAATTTGTCGCTCAGTTTATGGCTTTCCACTGATAATTGACTCAATATATTCGATATTATCAGTTAATACAATGAATTACTCAATAGTTGGTTAATTAAATATGGAATGAATGGAGAAATTTTTATTTGAAATAAGCCATCAAAATATCGAATATCAAAACCAAGTTCATTACTAACCGTTAAAAGCAAAATATGGTCTCAATTATGGAATTATTTTACATAAGAAACAAACTATACTTTCATTCACTACTTGAATGAATGTATTTCTCAGAATAAATAAGGCCTCACTCACTCACCCCTCGATTAAGACTTGAAAAATAAACATGGAATAATTTTGCATGCACACAATGATTATTTATCCAGAGATTTAACTTTTTTCATATTAATAAAAGAGTTGAGTGTTTTGATTGTGATTTTCAATAATTTTGTTAAAAGGTTTATAAAGTCCTTAGAGTTTGGAAATAAATCTACAAAAGAAGTGAAGACTTAAGCAATTGTATACTCTGTCAGCCCCTCTGAAGGCTTGCGTACCGCCCATCGATAGTTTGTCTAAAAGGAAAAGATAATAACTGTACTCATGTCTGGTATGTATTGACAACATTTATATCGAACTTAAATTTAGTGAAAGAAGTGAATGTATTCTTCAGAAGGATAGAGTCAGAGAGAGGTTTGTGTTGGGGACGACACAATTCGTTAGATCGCTATACAGTTGTCAACAACAGAATCGCAAAATAGGATTTAGTGTCGATTCCTTTTTATTGCTCTTAAAGTATAGAATAGTTTAGTAGAGAAGCCATCGAATAGTTTGGACGAAAAATAGCTCAGATAGCAGTTCGCCATTGGATTGGATTCTTAAAGAGTGCTGAGTGTTGGCATCGTTACCATCAAACTGTCAGTCGATTAAAAGTGTCACTTCTAATAGACTCCGAACGACAGCGAAAAGCTATTGCACTCTAAATGATGTATCGCTAGTATTGGCCTTTCATTGCCTAACATTGCGCTCAAAGTCAGTCTCACTCTCGACTAACTTTGGATAAGTAAACACTTTTCCAAAATTGATAGACACTATTAGACACTATTATTATTCCTCCGGCAATACTCCAATGATAACCGACATTATATTATTTGCACAAAACTTGAATTCTTAAATCGAGTGCTTATCAAATGGAGCCGTCATTAGAGGCAGGCATTGACTCAATCGCTACTCATATCACCAATAATTTAATTGATGGCATATTTCAAACCAAATCTTTTTATTCGATCCGACGATTCATTAATTTTGTTGAAATTCAATTAAAAGTTGGGTTACTATTAAACATAGAGTTTTTATTCAGTTTGATGAGCATTAAATTGTGCTTGCTCATTTTTGAAGCCAATAATAAGTTTTGCTAAAGTTTTTGCTTAAATGTTTTAAGAGCTGTTAGTAATTGAAAACTATGTGTTTCAACAAAACTCTGTGAAATGCAATTCTTCGATGCCTTAACTCAAGAATTGTTAGCGACTGTAAGAGTGCTGTGCTGTCGAGATATACGCCTTTTCCTTGTTTGCTGGCACTGGATGTTGATTTCTCGAGAGATTCACACTATTCGTCGCACAGATAATAAACTGGACTCTCAAACATTCAAACCATTTTCTTAACTCTTATGTATTCCGCCTTCAAATTACTTATTCTCAACATTGAAGCCGTTTATTAGTAAGAGAAGGAATGGAAGGAATGGAAGGGTTGAGCTCTTCAACAGTCAGTTCTTGAATTCAGTCAAACTTTTGGACAATTGAAAAATATATTCCTGTTTTTGAAGCATAATATTTTCAATTTTCAAATATTAGGGAATTGTTTCGTTTTGAGCCACGAATCAGACTCGCGATCAATAACAGAATATATCAATTCGGTGAAGTGACCATGCACATAATTCTATTTAGGAAATTCATTGCCAAGTTAAAAAATGGTCCTCATTAGGATTTTTGCATAATCTTGAAAGTCTTTGAGAAAGGTTTGAATAATTTTGGACAAAAAATAGAATATTTGTTTCATAAGAGGTTTCATTTAAAAGGTGTCACTCGATATAAATTGGTTGAAAAGTGAGGAATTTTTATTCATTTTGAATATATTTGAAATTGTATTCTAATGAATGTGAAGTATATATTGAACAGAGAAACGGCTTCTTTCGGATTACATAATAAAATAACTTAATTTACATATTTTGTGACAAAGTCTCGAATGTTCTCTATTTTTGCTAAACTCTTGCAAATGAATAAATCATAGATTGCTATCAATTTTCATTATCTGTGTGAGCGCTCACTCTTTCTGACGTTTAATAAATCTATTTATGAAATCCGCTTTTAAGGCATTCAAATATTAAAACTATCATTTTCCAGAATTTTTAACCAAAAATAATAAAAACAATTGAAGTCTTCGACGAAAGAGAAATTAGAAATTGAAAACAATTCACTCAATCAATGAATCGACTCATTCATAGTAAACACTTTGAAAATAATCTAATTTTAGAGATAAGTAAGACTTTGTTTACAAGTTTGGTTTTATTTTAAAAAACCGTTTGAATAAAGAATAAAAAAAATTGAGGCACTTATTGATGAGTCTATTAATCTGATGTACAGAACTGTTAATCAAAATGTGCAAGATCAATTGATTTATTCTCTAAATATTACTATTTTAAGAGGACTCTCTTTTCTGAAACATTGAATGTGTTAATCATTTTGATTATGTCATAAAGAATTACCATAAGATTGAAGCGCTAATTTTCATTTAGACTAGGATATTTGCAGCAATTAAAAAGAAAATACACTTTGACTAGGTAGTTTACAAATTGGAGTGGAGTCATAATTAGATTGGAATTATTTAAAAATAACATAAGTGTTGGAAATGTGACAAATTTGTTGGAACCTCGACTACAAAACCATAAGTCATGGATTGGTTCGCAAAATATAAACCAAAATAATTCTTTTGCCTCACATTTCGTGTATTAGAGTCGTGTAATCGTTTTATTTGACTTCAAGTCATTTATCAAATAAGTCGACAAAATAATGCTGTCCTCCACCCCTTCTCAAACTCTCACCCATTTTGGTAAATATACAGAATTTATTCAGAAGAATAATAGCGGAAAAACTGTTCAGCCAAGACTGGATCACTTACTGGATCACTTTACTCCAACTTGTTTTCATGAGAAATACGAGTTTAATGATGGTAGATGAAATCTCACTTTGCGCTCATTATTACAAAATAAAAATTATCCTGCAAGATAGAAATCTTCAATTTAAATATCAATTATGAAAAATATGAGACGATATTAATTAAATTTGTTGACTTATTTTAGACTCATTTTAATTTCACTAAAAGCATATCTATTTTGTAACTAAAGTCTAAATGAATGCCATTTAAAGAGAGTTATTATTAAAGGCAACGAAAAAATGAGAGATTTGTCCACAATTTTCATTATTAGAGGAAATGATAAATAATATTGTTTTCAATCTATTGTTGATTTAAACGCAGACTTATGTTGTATTTGAAGAATGTTTTTGAGTTTTTTCGTTTATATTTAAGTAGTTTTTTATGGGAAGAGAGATTCAAATATTCAGAGAATGACTTAATGGTAATCGTGAGTGAAGTCAGTGTCACATAAGAGCCAACGGAGTCTATGTTTTGTTAGCAACTCGTATGGCATTTAATATAATTACTTCGGCATTGGATTCGCTTTTGCTTACATGTTGTGCACTAAAATGCAATACAATCTGCTCTTCATATATACCCTTAGATATTATTAGAGTAGAAACTGCTGCAAATGCGTTACGTGAATGCTATGGGATATTGGTTTCCCCCGAGCTTTCCATTGCTTTATTCCACAAACTATTGATACTGTTTTCTGTTCTTTTCTCTGTTCTCTCTGTTATACCGCTATATAGCCTCAGATGGAGATCACGTTAACTGGTATTGCATTTCACTATTAAAGTGAATCCATTGATCGCTCGCTAGTGTTCACCTATCAAACAGACATTAGTTGCGATACACATAACACTAAACACTACACAATCTCTCCAATTGTCTCTAATCTTACTTCAAAATGTTTAGAATTGTTTGAATAAATTAAACTTTATATTTCTAAATCATAAAATGGCCATGATCACAGTAAACTCATTAAAATGAAAAATATTAAAAAGAATAAATTTGTTTTTGTGTAAAAACGATCATGTTCAAATCATCATAAAAATAAATTTGATTTCATTAAATTGTGAGAGTTTTACTAAAAAAAATTAATTGGGAATAATTGACAACCTTTTGATAATTAGTTGAATAAATGAAGCAAGATGATCTCATGATCTGATGATCTGATCATCTTTCTAAAGACTTATTGGGGTAAACATAAGATGAGAGAAATGGAGTGATTAGTGATTATAAACGTTTTTTGTTGGTTTCACAGAAATGATTATTTAATTCATTTCTTATGGTTTTGGCTGATCTGATGATGTGTTCCATTAGAGTATTGGCGGCGAACAGAACAGGGCGTCAGTTGAATAGCTTATACAAAATAGAGAGCAGAGTCAGAGTCAGAGTCAGACTGATCTCCAATTCTCAGCTCATTATAAGCATCGCTCAGTTACTGTGATATTGCAATGAAAGCAAGTTTGAAGAACACATCAGTCTATGAACTTAATGTGAATGTGTGTCCAAAAATCGATTGAATCAGACGAAGAGGAAAGAGAGCTCAGGCGAGACCACAAATGTAGTCCACATTATATAACTCAACAGTATATATGAGTATATATTAGACTCAATCATTTGACTCAAACATTTTATAAGGCATTTCTTAAATACAAAATAGAGAGCAAAAGTGAGAGAGAGAGAGAGAGAGAGAGAGAGAGAGAGAGAGAGAGAGAGAGAGAGAGCAATGGCTATCAGTGATGCAATTAGTGAGCTGTGATGATGTTGAGCACAGAACTGATGGGAACTTTAATAGCGACAGCACATAGAGAGCACATAGAGCTGAGCGCTTCTTCTCTGACTAACGAGTTAATGAGCGATACAGTCATTCAAAGTTAGAGCTCTACCACTGCAGTGCTTTTGACGAATAATTGCAGCGCAATATTAGCCCTCACTCTCTGCTATATTTCCCCTTCGGTTTTGATGTAGTCTTTGACGGAGAGACGCATTGATTGTCTCATTCCATACAATATGTGCTTCAAATTGAAAGCAACGAAAACTATTTTAATGTTCTTTTGGCTGAAAACAGACAGAGATTTAACAAATGTTCGAATGAAAGGAATGAAAAAATACTTTACTTTTCTTTCAACCAATTCTTTTCACTTTTATCACCAAATTGTGAATCGATTGATATATTGTCGCCGATCATAAAGGCATCAAATTATAACATCATTCATATAACTGACATCAAATCACAAAAGAATATTTCACTCAATTCTTAGATTTCACTACAATTATATCAAAATTTCAGAGAATATTCATTTGAAATAAACCTAATTAAAAGTGAAAATCGTTTGAAACAATTCTATTGAATTTGTTCACTATTGCTGACTATTGCCTACTATTGCCTACCATTGCCTACTATTGCCTACTATTGCCTACTATTGTCTACTATTGCCTACTATTGCCTACTATTGCCTTGCTTATTCTAGAATCGCTTAAATCATTGATCAATGATTTTGGCCGAACTTAATAGACTATTAAACACTAATAGAGACATCAAATTATGGGTTCGTATGTATGAGTGAATAAATATGTGTTCGTGGTATAAATGGTAGGAAAAATGATCTGCTCTATAGAGTGTCTGCAAAGTCAATATAATTGAAGTCGTTATAAGTCGTTATCATTTGCTGTTTTGCAATCTTTGTCTAATAATTCAATGGTTAATGTATTTGAATGATTGAACAGAGAAAAGCCATACAAACGGAGAGTATTAAGAGTTGCTATGAGTAGAGTCTCTTCTAATAGCTATATCTGAGTCACTCGTTATTAAGGCTCTAATATACAGCAGAGAATATCATACAATAGAAAAATACATATAATATAATATAAAATATGGGTTTAAGCCATCAGGCATTGGAGGCATTTACTATTCCTACTATTGCTGGTTAAGGCATTCTTTATATGCGTGCACTTGCATTAAATTACATCTTCTATTGTGCTGTTTATAGTTTCCTGGAATGATAGCCAATGAAAAATCAATTGCAATGATAGCTTCTGGTGGTGTTCTGCCAGTGCTCTTGTGCTGTTCGCCAGCATTCAACTGATGCTGTATTAGAGGGACTCTAATGTGAATGTTCTGCTATTTTCAAAACACAATTCTTTGATACACAATAAAAAATCAGAGCTCTTAATAAATGTCTGTTATGTACGTCAGCTCCCAATTGATATAAAAACGGATTTCATTTAACTAATTCAGCACAACATAGAGCACAGCATAGAGTAATGGAACATATTTTAATGAACTTCTCTAACCTTTCATTTATTTAATTCGGTTCACATTAAAGGAGTAATTGTTGAAAATATCTCAATAACAGCGATAAAGTTATTGATTTTCGTCAAATCCCTTCATTCAATAACTACCATATATTGCCTCAAATGTTAGCTATTATAGAGACCTGGAGTAGTGGCGGCTGTTTTGTTGTGACTTATTGTTTGGGTCACGTTTCACATCTTCATCGCTATTATTAACGAATTTTCACAATTAACTACATTTCTAATGATCTGAACCATTGAATCACTCGAAGACTTCGAGCATTGCTTCAAACATAAGTTTATATACAATTGATTTAATATAAAAACACAAATACTCAAACATATCGAGGTTAGGGTTATTCCCAACAAATCTAATGCTTACTAAGATTTGCTAACATTTTTGTTGAGAATAATTTTTAAGAATTTAAGTGCAATACTCAGCTTCTGGTCATCAATGGCTCAAATCAAAGCTCAAATCAATGGCATTCATTTACATTGAAAAATAATTTAGTCATTAGGATATAATTTTACATAATTTAAACATTTTTGATAATAATTTGAATTTTTTTCATTCATCTCTATTAATAACTTGAAATCTAACTTAATTTAGTTCTTAAATAAAAGATTGTGTTCGAGCAGAAATGGTTAATCTAAAGCATATTCAGTGCTTTGGGCAAAATAATCATCTCGTTATTGATTCATATAATTTTCATTCAAGACTCAGATCCATATATTATTCAGAATAATAGTGGTATTCATGTGAAACGCAACGAGAGTTCAGTGAAAATAGAGAATCTGTTTGTATGAAGAGCTCAGAATCAGTTGAGAGTCAGCTCTAACCTGCTTTTCATTTAAAAAGTATCCGAAATATTTTAAAAACTATTAATATTTTTCTCAGAAGTATTTGCATTTTTTATTCAGTAAAACAACAAAATATCAAAAGAAAGTGTTTTATGTGTTTAGAGAAATGCAAAGCGAAAAGTCTTTTGAAATTTATTAATAAATTTAAAGTGAAGACCGAATAATACAAAAGTGTAAAAAAGATTTTCTTTGGAGTAATGTTTGGAGTAATATGTTTAGCAGTTTTGTCACATTTTAATCGTTACTCGACTCTCATGTCATCCAAAATAGACTCATTTAGTTTTGTTATTCCCCTCTTCTGCTAACTTTTCTGTTGCCAACTCATGACTTGACTCCAACTTATTAGCAATTATTAGACAATTTTGTGCAATACTTAATCACAAGTTTAGTTTTGATCACTTTTATTAGCTCTCAATCCTTTTCTGTGCTATTCTTAATTGCTTTTCAAAAAAATGTTCTCTTAATTGAAATACCTTTAAGTTTAACTTTAATTACTCATATTTTAAAATAATTATGTTAATTGCTTTTACATTTTTTCTACACTCCATCCCTACTGTCTCTCAGAGCGGCAATAAAAGGGAGGATGTGAATATGCTTGCTCAATCCTTCTCTAAATTAAGAAACGATTAAAACATTGGTTGAAAGGAGAAGATGAGTGCATCCATGTTCAATTATGTTTGAGGCTTAGAATTCCTGCTTTCATGTGATGTTATTTTGTGCTTTTATTTAAGACTTGTCTGAGGGATGAAATGGTTTTTAGAAGCAATAAATAAGAGTAGAGTTGTGTTCCTTATATATATATTTCTATATATATTTCAAATACATTTTTCTCTAAAAGTAATATATTTTTTGTGTAAATGCGAACACAAAACCAGTGAACGTAAGATAGGAATGAATTCCTTATCTATCCTGATGTCCAATAGATGAGCATTAGAGCAGAGGCTGAGTGGAGCAGACATCGGCAAATACATTGCCGATGGCGTATATATGCAATTGATTCGGGGCTGATATCGAGGATATGACACGAACTCAGCCCACTATTGCTTTCTATTGCATCGACTCTTTTCTATTATTTTGGGTTTAGTTCAGCCAAAAGAGAATATAACACAACATATAAAACGAGTGCAAACTTTAATAGCTTTTCAATGGCTTTCATTCAAGTTTAACGATTGCGAGTAAATGCTTTCTGTAGATAAATGTAAGGCTTTTGCCAACGCTTTCCACTGCTTTCCAATGCTTTTCATCTCAACTCTCTTTTGTGACAATCGTTGTGCCATTGATTACCAACTAATAGGCAAACTCTGATCGCTCCGACATTTTCATTGAACAAATCTAACTCTTACCGCATTCTTGTTATCCATTTTTCAGAATTACCGACATTTAAATAATTGATCCATTTTTTATTTCAACTAGCTAAAACTTTAAAATGTCCTTATTTAAAGATCAACATGGACAACTACATGTATTATTGTAACTCTTTATGAAAGTTGATAACCGAATCAATTGAGATGATGCGGGTCAGGGCTTTTATCAGAGAAAATCAGAGATAAGAGTAAATTAGTAGAGTTGTGAGCCCTGAGCCCTGTCGACGAATCTATGGCCATATGCTGTCGGTTTGTTGTCATTGTTTGTTGTCGACGAAGTCTGCACTCAAACGATGTCTGCTTCGCCTTCAGATCTAATGCCCGACTGTAATGATGTTCATCACTAACGCTATCTAAACATTGTTAAGAGTATTGTTACTCCAAATCATCAAAACATCCTTTCCCTGCATTCCCTCTGAGATTCATCTGAGTTCACAACACATTCTATTTGTGATAAACGAAACCCTAAAATAAAATTTCAGATTTTTAAGCATTTTATTCATCGGCCATGAGTTGAGATATTCTGACTAATAAAATTTTTTTTTAGGAAAAACTGAGATAGGTAACATTTTAAAGCTGGA
>JAQGBD010002288.1:0-10589 GCA_034698165.1 Punctoribates punctum
CATCGTTTAGAGCTCGTTGTCTAGTTTTCAGAGATATCAGCCATCAAGATATCACCAAAAGAACCCTCATTGTAAGAGATATTTCCAACATTCCTCCCCAATGTAGATATTGGCTATACCCCCTTGATGACCTGTGGTCTTAAACTCTTTTAATTTTTACTTAGATCCTCTTTAATAGCTTCAACTTTTTCTCTTTGCTCGTCTGTCAAAGGTGAATATAGAAAATAAAATTCATCATCTTCAATTTGTTCTTGAAAATTTCCTTGTCCTAACATTTCTTGGTTTAAATGTTTTTCGATTTCCTTTTGAAAAATTGGAATTAGCAAAACCTCCAAGTCAAGAAAACGACTCACCACTCTCGTCAAGTATTGTTCACTATTCTGATGATGAGTGCAATTATCAGATGAAGTCTAAAATTTTTTATTAGATTAATTTTTATTAAACACTATTCATTTAAATTGCTCATAACAAGTAATGGACGATGAACTTGCAACTGTATTTCTTACCGGAATTAATGCCTGGTTCATATATAGATCAAATAAAATTGGAGGTCTGTTTCGAGACCATTATTGGGGCATAGGAACAGATTAATGTGTCTATCAGTTAATTCTTCACCGCTTGACCCAAATATAATGTAATTTTGGGTGAAACTCAATAGTGATGAGTTTTAATCAAATTCACAGACAAATAGCCGAAAAAATGTCCACATGTAATGTTAAAATTTCAAAAATTAACGCTGAAATTTATGTTCCAAGTTAACGCGAACTTCCCTCACGAGCGCCCTATCCAAAGATAATCGGGACTGTGCATGAGGTCTTACTTTTTGAAATTGGAGGAATACAATATACTGAGTTTTTCTTCAAAATTTTGTTTAATAAGTCCTAAATGAGAGTTTTTGTGGTTTTGTTTCAAATAATTGAACAACCGACGCAACCGGTTGTTAATCTTAACAACCGACGTAATTATTTATGTAGAAAGAGTTGCACCCCCAATTATCATACATGAAAATCTTCAGAATTAGCCAGGGAATCTACCATGTTAATTTGATAATTTTATATTTTCTAATTTAAATGTTCTGGCTGTTTTTGTGTTTCACCGGTTGGTCGGTTGTTCGGTTACTTGCAACAAAACCGGAAATATCTTAGGACACCCCCTAATACCTCTCTGAGCCGAAGAGCTTGAGTAAGTCTGATTAATAACAAAACTAGATGAAATTTAAAAATTTTCTTTTTTGCTAAATTTGGGTTTAATCCAGTTAATTTATTTTATCAGCGAATTAATATCTCTGAATCACTGTAAATTTTGTTTACATTTCTCTGTAAAAATTGTCTGTAAATTACAACCTAGGTTCAGCCACTTTTTGAAAGCCTACTGATTATAATATCGAATAATCTGTAAAAAATTGAATCTATTACTTACTATTTTCGCTGAATAGCTGTCGAGACCAGTAGTCGGCTCATCAATTATTAAAAGGTTTGGTTTCTCTATTCTGGTCATTTCAAGTGCGATAGACAAACGTTTCAGCTCACCTCCACTACAAAGTCTAACCGGTCTATCAGCAATGTCATTTATCATAAAATCATTCATTATAGATTTAACATTTTCTTCGTGATCAATATGACAATTTTCAGAACTTGAATCAGAGTTTTTCAGTTTAGAGCTATATATTAGGTTTTGTTTTGTAGTCAAACACATAAATATATATTCCTTCGAGTGTTGGTTTACAAAACACGATCTGATTTTTAGATTTGAATTGATATAAATTTTTGTCTCAGAATCCATATGAGACCCCAGTTTTCCATTAATACATTTCAATAGTGTACTCTTACCAGCACCTGACGGTCCCATCAAAGCTGTTACTGAACCGAATTCTATCAAGCCATTTAAACGGTTCAAAATTGTTTTTTCATCATTGAAATATGACTTGTTTAGTTTAAAAGTGAGATTGATCCAAGCTAAGCAGATATTTAACATATTAATGAAATACAATATTGAAAACTGATGTATAAAATGAAGACATACTTTGATAACAAATTATACATTAATGTAGAGTTGTCTCCAAAATCAGATATATTAATATCAAAAATTATTTATTTGACGTCAAAAAAGATGATTTTTTGTGGGTTTTCCTCCTTTTAGATGAGAAAACAATTTTTATTTGTGAATCAATTGACGTACACTCCAATGAGATTTTAGTAAAAAATTTCCTTCATAAGTTTTCGAATATAAATATATTAAAAAGTACTGTTACCCCAACGGGAAGCCATTATTGAATATATTGAAAGGAACTCAAAAACCGAAATAGCTAGATCATTCAAATTTATTACGAATTGAAGATAATTAAGGTGAAATTATTTATTTAAATAAACCTTTTAGGTATCCGCTCTAGACCCCTAAGCGAAGCGAGGCGGGAAATTTTTAGGAAAATTTAGGTAAAATAATGTAATTTTAGGGCAATTTTCGGGTAATTTTCGGTAATTTTTGCCGGGAAACTGGATTTAAACTAAAATTAAAACAATTTAAAACGAATTATGCCGAAAATAACCGGATATAGGCCGAAAATAGCCATTTCTAGTCGGAAACAGCTATTTTTTGACTTTAGAAAAATCCCCCTCCCTATCCCCCTTCCTAGGATTTTGGCCAAAATTTGGACCAGTTCCGCCCCTATCCCATTTCCTGTTGGCGAAGAGCTTCAGGACTTCTTCTCAAAATTAACATAAGCTTTATATAAAATACCAAAGTTTAGTTTTGGGACATTTTACACCCTTTTTATTAGATTAGAAACATTTTGAGGTCTCATAACGTTTCCCCAAAGTCCCTAAAGTACCCAAAGTTCCCACCGTCAGCTTTATTGACCGTATCTACTGAACCATTGGTCAGTTTGAAAAAATTCTTTTTGCAAATTATTCTTTTAATCAATCTCTAAAAAGTATATTTTTTAATTATTTTTTAAAAATCATTTACTTGGTTAATTTCGAGTACCCAATAGCAAAATGTATGGTATATTCAATTTTGCTATTGGGTACTCGAATTCAACCAAGTAAATAATTTTTTGAAAATAATTGAAAAATATACTTTTCAGAGATTGATTAAAAGATTAAGTTGCCCCTTCCCCCCCTGTTTGGCGATGTTTGGAATAGAACTATATTTTTAAAAAATATTTTTAAATTGTCTATTCATATGGATCTCAATTTTTTAATACATTCTGATAATAATCTAAAGATGTTTGACCTCAACTAAACATCATTATAAAAATTTATGATTATATTATAAATATTGTTCCACTAATGATAATGAAATTTTTGAAAATGAACATTAGAATATAATTAGTTATCTTATACACAATCATTAAGAGAATAAACAGGTTAAAATAAATTTAAAAAAATTGTAATGATAATTTTAATTAATAAATATTTTATATTTTAGGATTTGAATGATTTTCAGATTGATATATACCAATAATCATTATTTAAAAATAACTCAATTTTTCTGAAAGTTATTATCAAAATATAAAAACTCAATCAGTATTTATTCAATCATTGCGATATGAGTCGAATAATTTAATGCATTTCTCTCATATAATATAATGTAAGTAAAAATATAATATTATCTTTTTTATTCATTTCTTTGGATATTTGACTATTTTATTCTTTTAACAAGTTAATTTTACCATCAAATGAGATAATTCAAGTAATTTTTAACATATATTTTAGGCATTATTTTGTAATGAAAAGGATGAGGGCCAGGAAGAAAATGAAGGAAATCAAGGTAGAAGGCCAAGATCAAACCTCTAACGTAAAAGAGAAAATTCATTTCTTTGAAAACTGGGTGATGTATATGGAAAACCTAATGTATAAGTGTGGCTCGTTCATCAAAGATCCGTCGAAACCAATAGAAATAACATCGAATAATAAGTCACAAAACAGACTTATATTCAAGCATCCATATTTTGTCCTGGTCGTCAATCTATTGATGCTCTCACAACAAATTAGTTCAATGATTTACTTCAAAGACAGAAGAGCCATTTATATTGGAGACGTATTCTTTGCATTTGGTCTGAAAAGTAGACTGAACCTTTTGCTAATATTCGTCATACTTTCATATGTCGGTCCACTGGTATCGGAAATACACCACAATCGCCATAACTATCAATTACATCTGATCTCAAGGCAAACAAGAAAACCAAAATCAACGGGTATGGGCTGGGTGGTAAAAAGCCTCGAATTCCATACATTATTTTTTACCCCGTTTTTTGCCTCATCGATAACTCTGGTATCTCTGGTCACCATAGCCTGGAGGGAATTCTACACACTTTGGCTACCAGGAACAATATTCTGGTGTATGTGGTGTTTTGTAACGGTTCCGCCATCGTTTATCAATTTAACCTCGTATTTTTTCATCTCAATGCTTCAGAGGTCGTATTTCCAACTTATCACTTCTAAATTGGAATTTTTGGTTTCGACAAATAGAAGAATGCCAATCAATAAGATGTCTTTGGAATTATTGACCGAGTTCAACACTAATTGGATCAGAGTGAAAATGATTGATGAGTACTGGTCAAAATATGGAGTCTTCACTTATGGCAGATGTGTCCTGATTTTGGGGCTCATGATTCTGAACATAAGCTATGGGAACGGCGACATCATTTATAATACCCTCTTCATAATTGGATTAGTATTTGAGGTGATATTTTTCATCACATTCACAGTTTCGGTGATTCAAATTCAGAAAGAAGTAATTCGTATTCAAAAAGCACTCAGAAGAGTATACATCAAATATAACGACCAATTTGATAAAGTTATTAAGTGGAAGGTAAGAAATTTCAAAATAATTTTACCTACATGAATTTTTTGACTATTGATTCAAAGGTTTCGACCTGGATGGAAACAATCGACGATGGAACAGTCGGGTTCACTTGTGCTGGATTGTTCTATTACAACACTTTCGCCGTTTTCCAAGTATGAATTGGCAACTATTGAAATTGAAAACATGAATAATAAATAGCAAGAATTCAATAATATATATTATCTTAATATTCGACGAAAAAATTTCAAAGGGCGGGGTGTGGAGTGGGAGGGGGTATTTCAATAGTTTTCGGCCTCATTGGGTATCTTGCTCATAAGAGAATAATAAATTGAATGTGACTGAATCCTAACTAAATAAATTTATTATTGTATTTCAGATGGTGTTCCTGGCTGGAAATAATTTCTTCAAATTCATCGATGTATTTCCCGAGAATTAATCAGAAGAGTAAATTTTGTGTCTGCAACAAATAGAATATTAGGCCATGATTGATTTTAGAAAAGCCCTTTATTCGCTAAGTTTACAGTTTTAGTAAATTTAGCCAAAAATGGCTATATTTTAGCCGATCGTATTGTGTTCAATCAAGTTGTAAAATTATAACTAGGTATTTCTTACAAATAATAACCTAATGCATAATTATTAATAGTGTATCGACTAAATTGATAATGAACATTAATTAGGTTATTATAGGTTTAATGGCCAAAATATTTAGGGAATTTTCCAAAAATATTATTCTCAATGAATGAAAACTAATTGAAAATTTTTTAAGATTAGAATCTTAGGTGTTCATTGTTTGCCTTAATTGTTCAAGCAGAAGTTTAGAGCAATTCAATAGTTAAAAACATGGCCTATTATACAGAGAAACATTTTAACTTTGAATAGAAAATATGTAATAATTATTTTATTGCTGAATTAAATATAGGAATGCAAATAATAAGAATAAATTATTTAAACACAATTTACAGAATTTAAAAAATTGAAGGTTAATTTCTGGTTTAGGTCAGCAGAATAAGGCACCAAGTATTTCTTACGACGATAATGTAGTTTCTCCGAATATATAAATTGGTCGTCGGGTTCCAAACCCCTGGCCTCCCCCTCCTGCCCTCCCCCCGATTCTTTACTGGCAGCGGGAAAAAATTTTAATGTCCCTGAATCCTTTTATTAGCAGGGAGAGTTTGTCTTTCAAGGGCCTGAAACTGATATATTGGGAAAAAACCGTGAGTTACCATGACCCATAGATTGTGGACCTGGACCATATAATTTACTCGAAACTCAAAGGGGTTGTCGTCGTCTCTATATCCTTCACTGAAGTATTTTTTTTATTATTTCCTGGCAAATACCAATTTACTTTAATTTTTTGGAAATTGTGCAAGAAATTCGCAAATACTTAAAGCAGACAAGAAGGCGGTATAGCCCGAATTACCCATCCGATACAGAACCCTCTCCCCTGAGATTTTTTCCTACAAAAAATATCAACATTTTGATTTAAATTTTCAAATATTGACAAATAGGATCATTAAATATTCTGGCAGAATTTTTAGTCAAAAAAAGCCAATTTACTTCCTTTAAATGAGGCAATAGTTGAGACGACTTTCCAGAACGTCCTCTTTTTGTCTAAGTTCTTGCTCAACCTTGATATTGATGAAGAAACCGATGGTGTTTTATATTAGAAACTCTCGAATATATTGATTGGTTGACGAGTATTTTTCAACTCTTTTTCCTCTATTGAGATCATATAAAAACACATCACTCGGTATTTCGGTTTCATATTTCCTCTCACCTCTTGAATTAATTTGTTTCATAATTTGGAGTAAATAAAATTTGGTTATAAAGCAGGATGGAAGGTGAGATTGAAATTTTGATCTTTTTTCATGTAATTTATTCAAATTCGTATTTTGATTAGCCAAACAAAGTGATCCTGAGTATATTTTACAAGAGAGAAATATGATTTTTCGATGGAAATCAAATGAATTTCAAAACTATTCAAAGACCGCAGAGTGCGTTCAGCAAGCATTTGAATTCAGCCAGATGGATGAGAAGAAATTCAACAAAGTGAAAGAGTGTTACAAAACGGTGAGTTATTTCATGCCTTTCTGTACAGACATTCGGAGTTTCGGGAATGTTGTAAAAATGTGGCTGATCATCTATGTAATGGATGACCACACCGAGTCTCCGTTTGGTGAGATCTCGTGGAAAACCGGAAACGCTTTAAAGACATGGAACCAGGCTATTGACGCGCTTGATAAAATAGCGAATATAAGTTTGCCTGTTCAAATGAGCGATTGGAAGCCTTACGTGTCCTTTTGGTATATTGTGATGCAGGAGATATATTATGACGCAGACCTAGTAACAAGGAACAGGATTTTGGCTGGACTCAAGATATTTGCCCAGGCAAATGTAACAGAGATTCAAAAAAGACAAGATCTATCAACATTTGTTGATATACAAGAAGTGTTTGAAGTAAATATGATCATAACAAGTGATACCCAAAATAATTGCCCTGAACTTTTTGTCGACAGGACCCCCCCCCTCGATTTAGTCAGCAAAAGTAGAATTTTATTTTCTGTCCCCACCTATCGCTCGTCAAAATCTATGAACAACCGCTAGGTCTGTCGAGTTTTTAAAATTGAAATACCCCCTGAATAAATTTGTCACAACCCTCAGCCCTCCCTCCTAATCGAGGTCTCCTGATGTTATATATGAAAAGATGACCAGGATAAAATAATTTCGAGTCGGGATTCTATGTACAAAATTTACAATTTATTGAGCGCTCAAAACTACATTTTTTTACAAAGGGTTCCGCTCTATGCAAGAGCCAATTCCCGACTAAATATTACATAAAGTTTTCAATCTATTTATGCAATTAATCTATAGTTGAATAATAACTATATTACAAAAGAAGTGAAAAACAGGAAAAATAGACTTAGATTACAATTATTGCTGAAATTGAAAGATGAGATGTCTGGGAAAGGGATGAATATCCAGTCAAGAATTTCTTGCGTAACACTGATACCCAGGGCAGCATTATTGACAATATCTCTAAAACCATTTTTCAGTTTCAAAAAATTCTTTCAGAAAATGAAACATTAAATCAATCTCTAAGAAGAAAATTTTTGAACCATTTTTAAAAAACTATTTACCTGGTAATGAATTAGAAAATCTAATATTCTATAGATTTTGCTGGCGGGTACGGTGAATACAATGGGTTAAAGTTATGAAACCCCTAACCAAAGGTTTTTGGGCATCACTGTTGGGCATCATTATTATTAATAACAAATGGGTATTAAAATATTTAATCTTAAGTTGAGACGGGATTTGGTGGGAGCGGTGTTCGGATTCGCTCTCATTTCATATACGGACAAAATATTCGTTTCCGAAGAAGAATGGAATGATGAACAAGTACAATATTTCATTTTATTGGCTTGTGATGATCTCGTAATGGAAAATGATCTTGGTTCATTCACAAAAGAATATCGCGAACAGAATAAAAAACTGGATAAAATGATGAATGTTGTGGCCTGGACTTCCATACTTGAAAAATTAACAATTCAAGAATCATTGGACAAAATCACTGTGTGTTACCATGATAATTTGAAACAAATTGATATCGTGTATAAAGAGTTACTCAAAAGAAATTTGAGTGAAAACCTTAAAACCTATTTAAGCAGGGTCACATACGCTATTGGCGGAACTCATGCTTTCCATGAGGTAATCAAGCGATACGCAATGCCTGACTAACAAGTCAAGTTTAAAAACTTTTTTCTAACTGGGCCAATTTATATTTTAAGGCTCATGAGCCAAAACTGTTTGTAATAATTTTTGGCATTTTTATCAATGAAATTAACAAATTTTAACTTGTTCAACTTACTTCTAGATCATTACCTTTAATTATATTGAGCCAATTCTTAACTTCGAGCACTGGATGTTACATAGTTTTCAAATCACATAGTTTTCACCCAGATATCTATATATGGTGTTCCCTCAGCACACAAACATCTCAGTCTATTAAAACTTTGTATTAATTTTACCCTATTTTTGGTATTAATAAAACACTATTTAGTTGTTACTCTGTGTCCATTCATTTACTCGAAAGTCAGCACTTCCAAGTTTATATTGAAACTTCTGAAAAATTAACCTCAATATTTTTAGATTAATCCCTAAACAATGATGCCCAAAGTTATAGCCAAAAGCCGCCCTTGATCTAATAAGGTGGACATTCTTTGCTCTGTGTCTACCTCCTCCTCGAGTTGAAAATGTCTCCGTATTCTCGCACTTTATGTGGACCTCAAACAATTTTGGCAGTTTTTGCCGCTTATTTAACCTTGCAAATTTTTAAATAATTCAGTGTTTGTAAAATATTGTATTTCTTATTCTAATTAACCTAGAATCAAAGTCAACCTAAAAATAAATAAGTTTTGAATCAATACCTCAATCATTAAGGTTCAATGTAAAACACGGACCCATTATTCTGAATGACCTTAAAAACAATGAAATTATGTTCTTTTAAAAATAGCTCATCAGGTAAACAATTACCAAGGGCAAATTATCCTCAAAATATAACGTGAAAATTAAATAAATATCAAGTTTTTCAGTATTTATCAACACATTCCTGTTTTGATGAAGTGTTGCAAAGACTCAATGGTGGTGAGAATAGTTTTTCTATGAGTAGAATAATAAGCAAGCACAATCATAATTCTATTTTGTAATAAATGTATTTGTAAATAATAAAATATATTCATCTAGAATGAAAACAGGCATCTCCAAGAAGGTATAGCCCGGAATACCCCCCTGAGGTCGAAGAGCTTGGCGATGTCTCAATGAATATTATATAACGTGATAAAAAACAAAAAGGGCACTAATTTAAGTGATTGAAAACTGTATCAAAATCTAAATAATATGAAATAATTTTCTGTTTTATTTGAGATAATATATTATAACTTATTTTGTGAAAAGAACAATGGTTTTGATCAACCCTTTCAATAGTTATTGAATTAAAACAAAAATTGTTTCAAAAAAGATGTTTGCCGTTAATGAGAACCCCTATGCAGGTTAAGCATTGAAAAACTGCTTGTGTTGAATGCGTTCAACTCTCACAGCATAAGCAATGGGAAAATGTGGAAAACTTTGAATTGAGACGATCAACAAAAAAAATAGGGTTTGTGGTAATACCAATTTGTTTCTTATATAATCTTATTATCATATAATTCATTTCATTGCAATTGAATCAAAGATATTTTTGAAAAAATAGGTTCCTAGTTGGTGCCCTTTTTGTTTTCTATCCCGTTATATTCTGAACTAATTTTTATTGGTTCTGATATTCAACTGATTGTTGACAATTTTTGCAGTTCTTTAGTAATATTTCAAAATTGGTCAGGCGGAAATAATTCTAATTTGCCTTAATTTTTGGCAGATTTTGCCGCTAATTTAACCTTGCCTATTTTTGGTAAACAATTTATTGATTTGGTGAAATAATGTATTTTTCATTTTAATTAACCTTGAATCAAGTCAACCTTATTATGATACAATATCTACGTAATTGATTAAAATTGTAAAACATAGTTAAGTAACAATTCAACAATGAGGAAATTATTTACGAAATATAATATAAATTTATTATTTGGAAAACCATAGCTATTGTCAAAATGTGTTCTTGATCTTTTTGAGAGTTTTATTAAGAAAAATATTGACAAATATTTAATCAAAACAATAATCAGGCACCTCAAATTATGGCAGAATCTGCCAAATATCTCAACATTTTTGATATAAAGAGTGAGCATGATCAGGGG
>JAQGBD010002289.1:0-10588 GCA_034698165.1 Punctoribates punctum
ATCAATCAATCGTTTAATATATTTGTTGTCTTATTATTAGTGATTAATTCAACGAAATATTAATTATTATTCAAAAAATATCTCTTTTTCTATAGTATTCGGAAAACATCTGAAATCAAAACTCGTTTCGCATTTCATTGCTTTTTATCGCTATTTATATATCGATATCACAACTAATTGTCTTTGAATTCAATATTTAATTTGGATTTTACTTAATTCTCATCACAAATGGCGGACAGTATTTGATATAACAGTTGTATTCAATTTTGTGTCCAATTATTGAGATTTTGAGACCAACTGTTTGTGATTTAATGAAGTGATTATAATGAAGACCAGAAGAGCTAAAGTTGTTTACTCATATTTACCACAAAATGACGACGAACTCAAACTAGACGTCGATGATGTCATCGAAATCCTCGACGAAATCGAAGAAGGTTTGCATCAATTGACGCCATTTTTGTGGCAAATATTTTTAATTAGTGTCTCATTTGATCCAAAGGTTGGTGGAAAGGGGTCACCACTAAAGGTATAACCGGTGTCTTTCCCTCCAATTTTGTCGTCGAAGTGAACTCTGATTCGCCACAAATCAATAAAAAGGATTCGGATAAGAGTGACAGCGATTCACTCGACGGCAATAAGTCGTCCCTTAATAGAGACGACAGTTTAGAGAAAAAGCCCAAACCTATCGCCAAAATAGGTTTCGGGGATATCTTCGCCGGAGGGAAAGTACCCAAACTCTCTCCAATCGGAGACAACAACAAAAGTGTGCCGAAAAAGCCTCCGCCGCCGACCCCAGCCTTTGAAGGGGAAGCGGCCCCTAAATTACCGCCGAAACCAGTTCGAGAACAGGCAAAAGTTCTGTTCGCTTATGAGGCACAGAATGACGACGAGTTAACCATAAAAGAGGGCGAAATTATAAATATTGTGTCCAAAGAGATCGAAGACGTCGGCTGGTGGAAGGGGGAACTCAATGGACGGATAGCCCTCTTTCCCGATAACTTCGTTGAACTGATCAAAACAGAAGAACCGAATTCGACAAAAGCCAACAAAAAGCCCGAACGGCCGACAGAAAAGCCGCCGCCGATTGCAAACGCATCGAATCACTCGAAATCATCAAATTTACTGAAATCGGATTCAATGAAGAGTTCAAACAAAACGTTTGAAGAGTTGCCAAATAAGACGACTATCGCTCCCAATAGTAGTTCAGGCGTTAGTTCCGCGCCTGTAATACCCGGAAAACCTGTGTCGTCATTATTTAAATCGAAGCCAAAAGCCGAACCACAACCACCACCCGTTGCCTCCAGTGTTAAGCCAGATGTAGTCCCCCACGAGAACGGCTCAAAACACGATAAAGACCTCGAATCAAATGTCAAACCAAATGTGATTAATAACGGCTCAGAAAATCATTTCACATCAATGGACGCCAACACCAATAAGTTGACTCATTTGACTCAAAGCAGACCAAAAGGGCCGTCCTCTCGGCGCCCGCCTTCAGCTTTATTTCTGGCAAAAGAACCGGAAACTGAGTCTAAAGAGAACGGAGACGTATCTGTCGTTCACAATAAAGTCGAAATCAATTCGAGCCAACCTTCCACTGAAGTGAAGCCCCCAGAGAAGAGTCCTCCTGAGAAACCGGAGAAGTTGCCGCCGTGGATGGTTGAGCTCAGAAAAGCACAGGAAAAACGTAAACCCGAAGACTCACCGAAAGCAAGTGTGAGTTCGCCAACAAAGTCCTCTCCCAACAGATTTTCGGGAGATTTTAGCAATAAATCACTGCAACAGTCGTCGACTCCTGAAGAGAGTGATTCCAATTCGATGCCTTCATACAAACCACCGCTTAAGTCGTCAAAACCGATAATAACCACTCCTGTGGTCACAGAGTCTGTGAGCACAGTGTCTAACGTGACGACAACAGCCAACACAACGAGCAAAATAGTCATCAGTTCTGCCACTTCTGCCACAACCAACACTTCTAAGCCAACGCCTAAAGTCGAAGACAGTGTTAGTAGTTCTTTGACCGATAAGAAGAGCGACGTCTCAGACCTGGAGAAAGAGCTCCGAGCCCTCAAGGAATCGACTGTCAGTCGGAAGGAATTCGATTCGTTAGTCAAACAGGTATTCAATGAGTTTATTATATTTTCATTTATTTCTAAATATTATTAATAATTATGTTTCCAAACCTTAACTCACATTCAAAAGGATGTCATTCAAAAAATAAAACTCAAAACTAAACGCATTTTAATTGAAGCGTTTATTTAATGAAAGCCTTTTTGCTCTCAAATGTCAGACAGAATATAGAAATAATGAAGTCTTTGATTAATTCGCGAAATACTTATAATTTTGTCCGAATTGTTCGTAAAACAGGTCAACGAACTCAAAGAAACGGTGGAAACGCAGAAACTTTCTTACAGTAAAATAATTAAGGATCTCATTAATGATGTCGCAGAGGAAAGGAAAAAGTTGGCCACACTTCAGATAGAGATCGACAGACTCCGCAAACTGTCCACAACTGTATAACCGACTGACTGACCAAAACCGCACACTTCTTACCGAACGGTTCTATAATTTAGTTTTCGTTTCCTTTTATTGTTTTGAAATAATTCCGTTTGAAAACAGTTTCAACATTTGTTTGCATTCCTTTGTATTCATAAGACTTTTGGGACCATTAAGTGTGGGTTTCGATGAATAATATTATATTTATTTTAATCTTATTTAAAAAACAATCATTTTTTGAATGCATTCCACAATTTTAATGATGTTTTCATTAATCGAATTAACGCCTAAAATGAGTAAATAATGCCTTTCATTACAAATATTCTGATTTCAGATGAAAATCCATTTTTAAGACTATTTTTGTTCCCAAAACCGACATTCAGTTTGTTTTTAATAATAATAATATAAATAAATTAAATATTAGTTTAAATACAAAAGAATAGTAACAAAAATAACTGATTCGTGACTCAAATCAATTGTAAAAAATTCATTTACGAAGAAATTAATAATTTTTATTCAGTATTATATTATATTATATTTCTTAACATCGATTCCGACGGAAAGCTGTCTTTTCAATAGTTTTTCGATTGAGAAATGCGAACAATATTTTAGGCAATTCTATAAGAAATCCAATCAATAGATATATTAAGAGATCTATAAATAAATTTTATTGTATTTTTGATTATTATTATATTTTGGGCGCACTTTCAGTGATGTTATTATTATTATTATTAAACAAATTTAGAGAATAAGTTATTTAAGAAATTATGAAACACTTGAAGACCACAAAGAAGTGAATGGAAAGGACTCACCGTTTCCTTTGTCTTTGAAACAGACATTGATTTTTATTATTTGCCATAAAATCGAGTTTTAATTAAAGAGTTATTATTATATAAAAATTATTTCTTATGTTTTTACAGAAGCTTTTGATTGAAAAAAAGACTTCAAAACAGAGAGTTATAAAAGAGGTCATAATTTTGTTTGTTTTTCATTCAATTAATTACATTATTTTAAGCCTGAATTTTATTTTTCCATAAGATTTCTGACAATTAATACACATTTTTGTAAAACAATAATTAGTTTTTGTCTGTATTTTTGCGCTAATTATGTTTCAAATTCAAAGTAATTTAATATCAAATGAATAATAAAGAAAAATTGAATTTATTATTAATTACCTGACCTTTGGTTCCAATTAATCGCGGATTTTAGAAATGATTTGATTCGAGGAGAAAATAATTTGTTTATTCAAATTCGTAAATAATAGGGTTATATACAAAACAACTAATTGTCTAATAATCTAATATTTAATTTGAAAAATATTCAAATCCGATGCTTTACTAAACGGATTGTAAGCTAAATGTTCATCAGTGGTCCGCACCCTAACTGGGAACAGCTTTAAGAGCACAGACAACAAGAGTCTCTCATTGGTGTGACTCTTATTTACATAATTAAATATAGAAATGTATTGTTTTTCTCAATGTATTTGTTTTTATTTTCGTCTCAAATCAGTGAACAGAAGAGGAGAAGCCTTTATTAAAAGCCTTTTTCTTTTTGAATTCTGGTTCCGTACGATTTGGTCGTTATGTTATAGGCGTCGACAAACCTATCGACACATAAGTTCAGACATTTCTGTAAATCACACAAAAGAAAAGAATGGATTAAAAAAAATTGCTTAAAAAACCATTTGTTTGAAGTAGTTTTCAGGGAATCAGTGCAGAAATCGATGTCTCAGATGAGAATAGTTTGCGGAAAATCTCATCAGTTTTTACAGTAAATGATTCAGAAATTGTGTGAAAAAACTCAACAATAGTTTGAGTTTTGAAAAAAACCAATTATTCTGAGGTTAAGAATAATAGAAAAATATTTGAACAGAGCTTTCAATACAATTTATTTTATGATTTATTGATTCAATAAAAAAGCGTAAAAACTTTATATCAATCAATATGTCATTCAAATCACAGACACCGAGAGAAGGCTCTGAAAAAAAGGTTTCAAATTATAATAACTATTGTCTTAATGAAACTCAAGTGAGAAATGTTTGGAAGCATTTGAATTACTTTTTGATTCAAACGCCAAAAATCTTAATTAAAATATCATTTAATTCAAACAAAAATAGAAAAACTTTTCCAACAAAAGAGTGAAAAACAAAACTTAATGCGAAACAAATGGAAAGTCTTTTAATAAAATATTTTAAATATTTTTGATTTTTAAGACAATTGACTGCAGAATAAGTTGTTTTAGTTATAAAACAAATTACTTAACAAAAGTTGACTCTTTTGGGAGCCTTTTCGGAGGCAGAGCGACGATAATTACTACAAAAACTAATTACTTTTTAATGGTTTTCTTCAATTTTAGGAACAATTTCTTGAGTTTTGTTTTAAATCAATTGTTATTTAGAACAACGAAACCATTTATTATTAATATATAATTAATATAATCTTTTATCTCAATTAAAGGTAAACTTATTTAAACTGAAATTAATTGATTCAAAGGGTTCGCAAAGAATATAATTAATATCTAATCAAAGTCTGAATCAATTGCTTTTTCAACACTCATTGGTTTTAATCGATTTGAATGAAAGTTTAATAAATGGTTTGTAACTAAAATTTTTTAAAAATCTTTTTCTTTTGATCTCTGAATTCGTGAAAATCCATTAATAAACGAAAAATCGATTCAATAATATATTCATTAAATAAATCGACAAATATTTCCTATAATTAAATTCTATTATTTTTCGCATTGAAAACAAAATCAATAAAAACTCAAATCAAACGAAATTTAATTAATCAAAATCAAGCGTTAAATGTGAACTTCATTTGATGAAAGCATCGATTAAGGGAATGGCATAACCAAGGTAGTCAACTAGTCTACCTCTAATCAACTAGAACAATTTCGTCATCCAAACAATCAATGAAAATGATTAATGAAACTAATATAAGAAGATATATGACTTAACGAATGAATGAGCTTGCTTATATCGACTAATAGAGAAGTGAGAAGTGATAGTGACATCGATCTCATTATAGTTAACACTAATTCAGAGCTGAATTTCATTTATATTCTTCACTCGATTCTAAAATTTGTGTCACTTCTCTATAATTCAATGTAAATGTGTTTTCAATTAATTATAACTTCAGTTAAATTATAATTATTTTGACTCAAATTTGAATAAAATGTTATGGTTTTGAAGATTTTCGATAATTCAATAATAAATATTCATTAGTCAAGTAATTGAGTATAACTTATGATTGAATGGAAGCACAGAATAAGTCGGGAATAATAATCAATAACTGTAATCATTGACCTAAACATTGACCCATATTTCAGACTCGCATTCAATTCACAGACAAATAATCGTTTTGTTGAATAAATATGTGTTTTAATAAATCAATCAAAAGAGTGACACAAACATAACAATTAGAGACAAACTTAAAGCAAATGAAATACCGTTTCAGAAGAATCTAGAGATGTACCAGGCTTAGTTATACACTTAGTGAAGCACTTCTCAGTCATTTTCTGTTTAAATAATGCCAATACAATTAGAACCAAATTATTTAATTAAATTTAATTAACACTTATTTGATATAAGGTTTGTCTGATTAAAGGACCAAAAGAGTAGTAAATGCAATAAATGCATTGATTGCAAGAAAAGCCCTTAATTTCGTCACACCTTATATTCAATAGAAGTGAATGAATACTTTGAGCAATTCCTGAGCGTTTGCGACAGCGATTTGCTGCTTAACGGTGTCCATCAGCTCTTCCTTCTGAGCGCCGGTCAGTTTGCCTCCAGGAGAATCCATTTTTGCTTAATTATTTATAAATGAGATAACTTTAAGTTCAATGAAAAGATGATTCAATAAATCATTTAAACCGACAACAAAAACACGTTTTTATTATTCTTCCACTAATTACGTCAATTCAATGACAAACGTTTAGCGCAAACCTTTGAAAAAGCGGTAAAATATCGGGTCTTGGTCTTTGAAAATTATGCTTGCTAACTTTTAAATGGGATGACGTTATTTGGAAAATAACTATTTATAGCTATTAAATGGAATTTTAAGTTACTTTTATTTTTGATTTAAATCACAAAAAATAAATATAAAATATGAATAATTTGGTGACAAATGAGTGTTAATTACAATGAATATGAAATATGTTAAGCGTTGGAAGGGATCAGTAGTTTCTGTAGGTGTCGGTCAACACTTTCCACACTTTATTTTCAGCCGACAATAGAAACGATTCGGTAAAAGACTTGGTATTACTGTTCGCGAACTTCATCTTTCCGTTGCAGACGACGGCTATACTCGTCTGTTGTCCGGACGCCGCCTCCAGAATGGGCTGAGCGTCAATCGAATAGAGTTGGGTCTCGACTGTCGGTAACGACTCATAAAAGGGCACAATATTTGCTTTAGTGGTCACGTGATTACCATTCCATAAGAGAACAGCCGAGTCGTGGAAAAGAGTACTGATTTGATGCCTTCCTTTGTCCAGCTTTTCGTAGAAGAGTTCTGCGAACTTCTTTCCGTCATCACAGGCCTGAGTCAAACGCAACGCCGACATCGTCGAAGAGGCAGATGAAGGACTCGTCATCAATGAAGCCATAACTCAGAGATAATCAGATTATCGCCGAAAACAAAATCTGAATTCAATTTGAATCAAACGATGAGTGAAATCAAATTTAAACCATTTATTCAATAATTTATTTACAAAATGTTTTAATATTAAGAAATTTAAATAAATTTGATATCAATTTACGAATCAATCGATTGAAAGACAAACCTATAAAACAAAGAAAAACTAAATTACAATAAATTCATTGAATTTGAATAAAACAGAGTAATAATGTGTGAAATCAGACATCCAAGGAAGTTTGTAATCAATTTTGATCAGCGAGCTGGGTTTGTCATCATTTTAACCAATTCAATATATCATTCAATTTAATAAATTACCTTTGAATCCAAAATTGAGGCAAAGTGTGGACCAGAGTGTGAACTGTTCACCAAAGAAGGGAACACATGAGTGACGGAAACAGAAGTGAATCAACGCTTATATACCACAAAACATGTGACCATTCATTAGGTTTCGCATAAATAACGGCGAGTTTTAAGTGAATTAATTTTATTGTTTTATCACTCAATCGATCAAAACATTGACTTTTGTTTTCATAAATTGTTTGCGTTTTTTATGACGAAATAATTTCTAATTGTTTTAATCCCTCATAAAAAGTGATTTCGCTTTTTAATTGAGATTTAAAAATTAGCAAGCTCTTTAATAGAATCACCTGATCATAAACTGCTTACTAATCTGTTCCTAATCATTATTTCTAGTGAACTAAATCTGAGTAAAGTTTGTCTTTTTAAACATTTTGTGATTCATAAGAATTAAATTTAAAACATTTGGGAATTTAGTCATCAATTGAATTAATAATCGATTTTTAAGCTATAGATCTATAGAGAGACTCAATTTGACTCATCTCTCAGTTAATCACAAATATCTATAAATAGAATCCTATAGTTTGAGTGTTTATATCACCGATCAATTTGTTTTTCAAATAGTTTCGAGTCAGAGGTCAGACTTGTTTACCGTTTAGTAACCAATCGATTGGAAGAACAGATAGACTCCGCCGGAAGGCATCCCCGGAAGGTATCCGACATTTGAGTCCTTGAAAGAGAGAGCTCAGTATATGCGCTGACACTCAGCAACAGTTTAATGAGATTTCAAGGCTTTTCTCATCATTTGGTGCCAATCCTCAGACATTCCAAACAATTTAATTCATTTAAAGTCTATTTTTCGACAAAAACTGACCGAAAAATGAGTTCGAAAAGAAGTAAATTGAGTGAAGACGAGAGAAGAGTCAAATTGGATCCACTCATCAACGAAAAGAAGTGGTCTCTCGACGATTCTGGAAGGGATGCCATCAAAAAGGAGTTCACATTCAAAGATTTCAACGAAGCGTTTGGTTTCATGACTAGAGTGGCCCTAAAGGCTGACCGTATGGACCATCACCCGGAGTGGTTCAATGTCTACAACAGAGTCGACATCACTCTCTCCTCACATGATGTCAGTGGTATCAGTGATCGGGATATAAATTTGGCCCAATTTATCGAACAGTGCTATCAGTCGTTCCAAAAGTAATTCAATTTATTGTTAAAAATGATAAACAAATGAAAATAAAATCAATTTTTTCGTTTATTTTTTCGCTTTTCTATTATTTTCTGAGGTTTTGTTCGTTTCATTTGTTTTGGTTTTATATTTAGTTTGTTTTTAATCTTCTTTTTCTTCGGCTTTGATTTGATTTGATTACCACTATTTTGAGTCTCATTTGTCTTCTGTTTCACTTCTGATTCACTTCTTTCGATGGGAACTGATTTGTAATAAATGGAAGAAATCATTAGAATTAAGTTATCTCTGAATTGAGTCAAACCTCCGATATCTTCGGTCATATCTTCACTAAAGTTTTGAATTTTAGTCTCTTTTCTGACGTTTTGCTCACATTTGATGTTAAGGTCTTTTAGAAAGTCTTGAAGTGAATCCGGAAATGAAGTATTTTCCTAATGTTTTAGATAACTGTCAGTGAATTGAATTTAAAATAATAGAAATTACTCTATAAATGGTTTGTTTCTCTTTTAAAATGTCTTTAATAGAAATTAACGGCGAATAGAGATCATTGATGTAAACCATAATTGCTTTCGAAATAAAACTGTTTTGAAGACAAAAGTATTGAAATTAAATAATTATTGAACCAATTGTTCGGTGACTGACTTTAATCGGGACAAAGAGGAGGACATCATTAAGAAATGTGGCGCCAGATTTCCCGAACGTAACCATTGATAACAATGACTATTGATTATGAAAATTATGAATAAATTAAATCAAATATTAATAGAGAATAAAATGAATGAAAACCTGAAGGCATTCATCGAAAGAAAAATGATTTTTCTGAGAATTGGAGCACTTCTTAGAAACAATTTTAAGACGGATTCAATTTGTTGTCTAAACGGCAATACTATAGAACCACTCGATATGTCATACTTTTCGCTAAAGTGTTTAAACAATTAATTTTAAATTATTTAATCAAAAATTGAATTTAAATACTTGACGAGTGATGACATGTTTTCAGTGATAACTTCACATATTTTCAAATCAAACAAATTGTCGAAACACTTCTTTGTCTGAAATTTAAAAATTGAATTTTTGATTATTAGATTTATTCAATGGATTCATTTATTTACAATGATGTTTATAATGATCGAGGCCTTTATTTTACAATAAATGAATACCTGTTTGAAAAGACGGCAGACTTTTGCTGAACGCAAACGAATTGCAATTCTCTTCGAAACCGCTTTTAATAGTTTGTAATCATTTAAAAAAGAAATACTATTTAACAACGATTTTAAACTATTGGACAATACTTTAATTGAATTCAAATCTATTGGAAAATTAAATTAAAATTGATTTCAGTATTAATTAAATTAGAAAACAGACCGAAATCACTCCTGATTTCCGTATATTCCGTCCAATTGTATTCCGACATATTTCACACAACTATTGAATGTTTTATTAAATTAGCAAGTTAATAACACAGATAAACAACAATAATTGTGTCAAAGTTTAAATTAATTTTCAAAACATAAACAGACAGTGAAATGTGTAAAACACGTGATTGCTATCTGTTGAGGTCTGTCCTCTTTCTGGCGCTTAATATGAAAACAATTGAATCAATTATTGGTGACTCTTCGAAGAGACTTAACAAGAATTACATTTTCGTCTCAATTATCATTGGATTAGAACCAAGTCTTTCAGAAATGAAAGAAAATTTTCTTTAATCTAATATTTATTGAAAAATACGAATAATTACACAAAAAAATGTTTAATTTATTTACATATCATTGGAATAAATGATTAAATATTAGTGAAAAATAATAATTAAATACAATTAGTTTTGGATCTGATTCTGAGAGGTGTTGGATGACTCGTGTATTACTTTAATGGGAACCACTCTCTCGTTGTCTTTCAAGGGTTCCAACTGTTTCTTTGGCGCTTCGATGGTCAGCACACCATTCGAATTGAGAGATGACTTGACCTGATTGGCCTC
>JAQGBD010002290.1:0-10579 GCA_034698165.1 Punctoribates punctum
ACCGAAGGCTAAACCCGTGGCTAAGAAGACTCCCACAAAGAAAGCGGTGGTTAAAAAAGTGGCCAAACCTATCGAAGTTCCGAAAGCAAAAGCAGTGACAAAGACTGTATCAAAACCGAAGGCAAAGTCACCGAAAGCCAAGAAAACGGTGGAAAAGAAGAGCAAAACTCCGAAGATTGCGAAATCGCCGAAGAAAGTGAAAACCGTTAAACCAAAGCCGGCGAAGAAGACACCGAAAAAGGCTCCGCAAAAGTCGACCCAAAGGCGTAAATTTGACTCAAATTTTAAAAAAACGGCTCTTTTCAGAGCCAACACTCATTTGAAGTAAAGGAGAGTTTTGTAAAATATTTTTTGTTTTTTAAATAAATTTATATTAAAATAAAAAAGAATTAAATGTTTTGAGCAATTGTTCTAAGAATTGGATCAATTGATTAGAGATAATAGTGAGTTGAGGTATATGTGAGGTCACGTGACTCAATATTTACAGTATTAATGGATTGGAGTAATAGACAAATGGTTTGGGTGTTGTGTCGATGCCTTCCATTGGCTGAGTGTAGTCTGTATTGGCTGTACTACCGGTGCAATAGTAGTGAGTACTGAACAAAGACATACAAACAGCACAAACACTATTAGACAATCTCATAGACCAGTTGTGTTGCAGTTGTCTTCATTCCGATTGTCTTCATCTGAGCCTCAAATCTGTCTATAATTCATCTTTTCGTCCATTAATTGTTTAATTAATCAAATGCTAAATAAACTGATAATTGAATCCAACCATCGATGAGGTAATGAACTGTTATTTGAAAATTTAATTGAATTTGAGTTTAATTTGAAGCAATGAATGAGTGAATTGAGTGAATGTTAGTGAATGTGAGCCAAAGTAAGCGCCAGAGTATTGGCTGACTATTGCCTGACTATTGCCAGTACTTCAATCATTTCAGACATATCTCTATATAGAGTTCCCTAATTTCGACCATTTATTCGCTCATATCTTATGTCAAATCGTCGTCTTATCCCTTGTTTTATGCCTTTCTTCAAATCTAATTCCAATTATTGGACTGGATTTACAAAATAAACACTGGAGGAGTGTAAACAGAGGCACATGTCTTCGTGTCCTCTCAACTATCATATCTCAACTCATTTATTATCCGATTAATTAATTAATTATAAACAGAGTTTCAATTAATAACCTAATAATTAGACCCATATTTGTCACATATTTGTCATATATTTCAAAACAATTGTTAATAGAAGGTTAGATAACCAAACTGATCATGGTCATAGTTTGCTCATCTTCAGTATCATAAGTAATTAATTGTTCAATATTTTTATTTAACAAGCTTATTTATTGAACTTAACATATTGCTTCCTATTTGTCTTTTATTAGATTGTCCGAAATGAGCAAGCTCATTTAGTTTTGAATATTGAATTATAATTGAGGTATTGATTTGTAATTAAGTGTTTGTCAAATGAGTTATTTTTAATGGAAAGGTATTAACTATTAAGTAATGATTGAGGGATAAGATGGTGTCTCCACCAAAATCTCAACTGAATTGTTAGGAAAGCTCTGAAAAGCCTTATTTTATAGTAATTTCACAATAATTCTGTTCTCTATTATAATGAGTCAAAAAACTCGTTATGAGTTATGCCTGAAATCAATGCTTTTTTAGGAGGAAGTCTATATATCTATCTATATATCTATCTTTTACTCGACAACAGTGCAGAGTTAGGCCCAGAGCTGAGAAATGCTATAAAATAATGCCATTAAATGATGGCAACCAAAGAAAGAAATAGAAAGACAGAGAAAGAGGTGCTCCGGAGGAGTGCGACAGCACTGCCTGAATCTGGAGAGAAGACCACTTGATATTAGTCAGAGTAACGAAAATCAATACAATATTACGATTTATTTTTATATATCAAATGAATTTAGAGATTCTGCGCCTCTTCGCGATTATCACTATTTTTTCTCAACCAAAATATACTTAAAAATAATACTATTTTATGCAAAAATGAGTTTCGCTTTCTTTTGACGAATAATCGTATCGATGACTGACTCCACTCTTTACACAAATCCCAAGCTTAGGGTCACATCAAATGCTCGTTCACTGGACTAACTTCTCCACACTTTTAACACTTATTAAACAAATTTCTCTATTCTTACAAACTTTTTCCAAATTTTGGTGATTTTCTTCTATTATTTGGCATTTGATTCCTTTAATATCCTTTAATAGCTTTTGTTGACTATAAGCAGCAAATTAACGACATTTAAATACTTGATTAACTCCGATCGCAAACCCGAAGAATGTCTTAACCAGAAGTGATTCGTACAATGAGTCTTTGGTCTCCCGTCGATTTGGTTTCTGGCGGAACCGGTAAAACCAACTCTAATCTAACAAATAGTCCTTTAAATTCTCCACAATTTCGAAGTGAGTTTTCGCTCAGTTTTCCTCTGAATGCCTCTGATTTGATACATATATTTGTTGGTTGAGTCCAAACCATACCTCAAATTGTGTTTTTTTTTCATTGATTTTCTATGCAAAGCAAAAATACTTTTGATTCGTTATTTTTTGGTTTTTGTTTGAATATATTTGACTATAATTTGTTCAATAATTTTGTTGACCTATTATTTCAATCGATTGTTTCAAAACTTCATTCAAATACATATAAATGTCGGCAAATATTTTATTTTGCTTTCTTTTTGATCGACGCATGAATTGGAGAAAATGTGATTTAAATGAATAATTATTTGACTAATTGTTTGTAAAACAGGTGCCAAACGCGAAGACAAATGTCCGCAAAGCTATACCAGTAGTCTATTATACGATCACTTACTTCGAAGAAGTTCTTCCAAATTGAATGATAACAAAAATGTTATCTCAAAAGACTTGAGCGCAGCCATCAATCGGTAATTACTATGACTTTTGTGAACAATGTTTGATTGGTTGACCCGATTGTCGCCCTCCAGTGTTGTGATGTATAGCAATGACACCTCTTCTGGATTACAAAACTTGAGTAATAATTCGTTTGTCTCTCAAATAATTTTCTAATAATATTGAAATTTACAGAAAAGAAACAATCGATCAAAGCTTCGATAGGTTTGAGAGCAGAACAGGAGTCGCATAACTCAGTGACAGACGAAGCCATACCTCTCCTTAAACAGAAAAATAGTGATGAAGTCAATGAAAATTGTGATAAATCTAAAAGAATTAAGAATTCAAATACAATGAGTAATAATGAAGAAGAAGATTGTGTTATGCCATTGGATTTGTGCGTCAAAAGGGTCAGACAGGAGTCGGGGGATACCCCTAATTCCAGTCGGAATAACTCGATATTTAATAAATCCAATTCGAGTCACGTGCACAACAACGCGAGCACAGCCATCAATACTCCCCAATACAACCCTTCGTCGCACTCATCTCGAAAAAGGGGTCGAAAACCTAAATCGCTTTTAGCGACCAATGATCTGATGGTTGCGTCCAATTTGGCCTCTCTTTCAAACTTTATCGATACAAAGCCTCGCAAAAGGGGAAGACCTCCGACGCTTTCGCCCCCATTATCTTCAATTTGTGGACAACAGCCACTGGCAGCTCATTCATCCAATTTGAATAAGGCTTTGTCCTCTTCAGGTGCCTTTCAGTCCCATTTTCCATATGCAGTGTTGAATACTCCTCTCCAGCCGGGCTGGCCTTCACTCAGCTCTACCGGTCAGCTCATATTTCCCGAGAAACTGAATGGCAATGAAATAAATAGCTTTAAACTCAACAAAAGTAGTGCTAATGTGTCAGAAAGTAGTGATAATTTGGACTCTTTGGTCAGTGATTCCGATTCAAACGAAAATGACTCCGACTCTGGGCCTCAGACCATTGTCAACAAGACTTCCAAATCTCATCCAACTGTTTCTGAATCACAAATAAGCGAACGATTCAACGAAAGTGAACTCCGAATACCATTACATTTAGGGTCTGTTCTCTTCTCTTATATTCTATTTTAAAAATTGACTAAATTTTCTGAACAGTTGGCGCCGCGAAACCAAAGTCACTAAATTCGGTAAATCAGGTATCGATGGAGAAGTAGTTTATTATTCGCCCTGTGCTCGTAAATTTAAAAATCATAACGAAATTATCAAGGTATCTTATTATTTGATTATTTTTGCATTTGTTTGACTTTTGTTTTAACACTTTTAGTATTTAACGAAGAATGGAATCACAAATATATCGCGAAATAACTTTAGTTTTAATCCGAAAGCAATTGTCGGGAATTATGTTCAAAGGCTTCACAATTCAGGGACTGATGTATGTCTTCAATGACTTCACAGGTTTTTGAATACAGTTTTTTAAACTTTTTCCAGATTTCATTAAATGAAAAAGAGTTGAGAAAACAATTTGAAGAACTCCGGCGATCGGCCCTCACTTCTGACAAAAAGCGTAAATCTATTGATATCGAGATTCAAAGCAAAGAAATGCAATTAAGAAATCTAATGGAAAGCACACGAATGGCGGCCACAAGAGATCTCAAACGCACTAAATTCGAAGACTTCAAAAATATCAGAGGAAGTGATATCAGTGAAGAAGAAAGACTTAGTTTAATGCGTTTGGAAAAGATTTCCAAAACTCATAGAATAGATGAGGTTTTTAATTAATTAATTGTTTTTTTGGTTTCTCTAAATTCAATTCCTTTTCAATAGAATCGAAAGAAGAGACGCGAAGACTTAGACAAACAAAAACAGGAAGAAATGGTCAGAAAAGTACAGGTATTCCTCAATACTCGCAATTAATTTATTAGATTTAATCCTTTCTCTCATTAAATCACAGGAAAGAGAGCTAAAGCGCCAACAATTGGAACTCATGAGAGAACAGGATATGCAAAGACGAAGAGAGCTCTTGATTATGGCTGATCTCGAACGAGAGCGAAGGCGTCAGCACATGATGTTAGTCCGCGCTCTTGAAGCCCACAAAAAACAAGAAGAGAAAGAACGCAAAAAAGAGGAGATTTTGGCCGAAAGACTCAGAATTCAAGAGAAAAGAATTCAAAAGAAGAGAATAGAAATGGAATTATTGCGAGAACTGAAGAAACCGATCGACGACCTGATGCTCAAAGATCTCCAACCCTTACCTACTCTCAACCGCATACCTGGTCTTAAGCTTCCCGGAAAAGCCTTCGCGGACACACTTATGGTATTCGAATTTCTGCACAATTTCGGTGAAACCCTTGGGTTTGATATGGAAAGCCTTCCAACTCTGAACACTCTGACAATGGCTCTCCTCAATATTGATGAGACCGCTGAAGAAGAGTTGTTATCAGTTGTTCACCACCTGTTGGTCTGTGCCATTGAAGATCCCGGAATTCCATTTAATATCACAACAATAATGGGACAGAAGCTGAAGGACGCGGCGATCACTAACTATAACATCACTGAAATTCTTAGACTATATTTCGAAGCCTTTGATTCGAATATCAGAGACGATGCAAAAGAACATCGAATCGAAAGTCGAATCTCTGGTCTCCTTCAAAATGCCTGTCCTTTTCTGTCACTCAATGCTACCCAAAAGTCCGAAATTTTGGCCTTTCTTTGCAATGAACTTCTTTGCAATCAGGCGATTGTCAAACAATTAGACGAAAATATCGAAACCGTTGGTGTCATCAGACGAGACAAATGGCTTCTTGAAAACGATTTAAGAAAATGGAAAGCAATCAAAATGAGGCGCGAAAAGAGAAACTCAGAACAAACTGAAGAGAAAAAGACTGAATTAGAAAACGGAGAGGAGGACAGCGCCGACAGCGATGCCGAAGAAACACAAAATAATTCGATGGTTCAGAACACAATCGATTCCGAAGATGAACCCGGACTTAGTAATGAAGAAATCGACAAAAAGATCGATAAATTGAATAAACAATTCAACCAAATAAACAACAAATTAAATAAAGCGACGAATATGTATAGAGTGAGTTCATTAGGACAGGACAGGTATCGCCGCAGATATTGGATTCTTCCCAATGCTGGCGGAGTTTTTGTTGAAGGCATTGAATCCGGAGAAGTCGAAGAACTCGATAACAATATCTGGACAGAAGAGGACAACGAGAAAGTTGAACAGCAATCGGACACTAATGAAGACGAATCTGTTGATGAAAAAGTTGATGAAAAGGTTGACGAAAAAGTTGACGAAAAAGTTGACGAAAAAGTTGATGATTTGCTTCCCATTAAAGAGGATATCGATTCTGCAGATGAAACCATTAAACCAATGGATTGTAAGACCAAAAGCGAAGAAGAAAAGGCTGACAACGAGATTGTTAAACAAGAGATAGATTTGAAGATTAATTCAAAAACTGAAGAAATCAATGAAATTAAAAAGGAGTCAAACATTGAAACGGAAGACAAAAACATCAAAAATTGTATTTCGGATTCGGAACAGAAAAATGATTCGAAAACCGAAACTAAAATCGATTCAAAAATTAGTCCTAAAAATTCAAAAACGAGTGAAGAGGGAAATACACCCCTTAATGAGCCCGCGGTTCAAAGTGAAAGTTGGATGTCTCCCTTCTTTGCATCTGTTTTGGCCGGTTCTCTAATGCTCAACAATGGAACAACTGGTGGTTCCAACAGTGGAATGTCGTCATCACAGTTACCGCTTTCGTTTCCATTTGGGTTAGATATGGCCCAAAACAGTGGATCTCAGACTAAGGCCAGTGCTTCTGATAAAATATGGTTCAGTGTTTTACCCCGAATGCCTTGCGATCAGACCTCTCTTTCAGACTCAGAGTCGGTTAAGAGCGAAGACTTGACCCAAACTCAGGCCAGAGATTCAGATAAATCGATTGAAGCAAACATTTCATCCCAACAGCAAAAACTCTTACAACAGTCGCCCCTCTCATCGCTAATGAACGGACTGCCCTCTAATTTATTTATGCAGGCTTTCCTCTATCCACATATATTGAGTTCATTATTCAATCAGCACAGTCTAGGAGGTGGTCCCTGTCCTCCTGATACCTCTCCTTTTTCATTCGGTCCCTCGCCGTCCAAAAACTCAACAAATTTAAAAGAGAATGTATTAAAAACTAATGAGAAGTTTGACACCGAATCTCAAGAATCGACAAAAATGACGACAAATCTGTTGAATAATGAGGTTTTAGTGGACAATGAACTCGACATTTGTCCGTCGCTTCAAAAACGAATCGCAGAACACAGGGAACAGCAATTCGATGCGCCCCAGAAAATACCAAATGAGTATCAGTTCGGGTGGTGGAGAATAACCGACGCCTCACAACTCAAGATCTTAGTCGAAGTGTTGAGCAATAGAGGGGTTCGGGAGCGACAGCTCCAAAAACATTTGACCAAATATATGAATTACGCCTCCCTTTCATGTAAATCAAATGTCGCAGAACTTGATATAACGGATATGGACCGACACATCGCAGAGAAGTGTGCCTATGGGGCGCCCACTGAAGGCAAGTGTCCTCATGATATCTGTGCTGACAGTGAGTGGTGCAGAGAAGTGGCTCTTCGTTTCGATATCGCAGTTTTAGAACAAATTGAAGCCCTCGAGGAGAAGATCGCCACTTCCAGTATGCAAATCAGGAATTGGAAGCCTTTACCACGAATTTCTTGTAACCCATCCATGAATTTCAAAGCGGCCGCAGATTTCATTCAAAATATAGAACCAGAAGACAAGGATAACACCAAAAACGACGAAAATGAAGAAGAAGATAATGAAAAGGATGAAAATGAATCTCATAATGAATCGGAATCTGAGGCCGAATCCGGTGAAATAAATCCAGTAATCGCGGGACGCGATCGACTTCTGGTACTCGAAACTGTGATAGAGAGACGTTATCTCAAACCCCCCTTAGGTTTCAAAAGTAACACAATTTTGATTTCAACCAACAATTCAGAAGTCGGCCCAACAGATGATTACAACGACAACGCAGCCGACGAGAACGCCACCAGTGGTCTCCTCAGATGGAGGGATGCCGTCAGAGAAGCCAAATGTAGTGCAGAAATTGCATATTGTCTTCATTTTCTTGAGAGTTGTATCGCTTGGGATAAGTCTATTATGAGAGCCGTAAGTCAACACTTATTTTCCAATTATTTTATAATCAATTGTTTTAATGAATTTCTTTTCTTATCCGTTATTTTCGACAAAAATATATTATTTTAATTATGTTTTGATTGGTTTTTGCAGAGCTGTCAGTTCTGTTCGTCGGGTGAAAACGAGGCTCAACTACTTCTTTGTGATGGATGTGATAAAGGATATCATACTTATTGTTTTAAGCCTAAAATGGAAACCATTCCCGACGGCGATTGGTTCTGTTTCGAGTGTCAGAACAAAGTAATTATTAGTTTAAAGACGTTTTCTTTGAGAAAACAATATATTGACAAACATTTGTTTGCAGAACACCATCGATAAGGTTTGTGTGGTTTGTGGCAAAAAAGGAAAACTTCTTAACTGTGATTCCTGTGCGAAAGTATTTCATCCAAACTGTTTGGACCCACCCGTCACTAAGTATGCCATTAACTGATTTTATTGATTGCTTTGATTATAAATATTATCTAATTCTGTAGACCATTGAAAGGCAAATGGATTTGTCACATGTGTTGCAGAAAACCAAAGAAACCGAATCCACAAAAATCTTCAAAAAAGAGTTCAAACATTTCATCCGAAGAAAAATTGATGGAAACCATAAACAATACTTCGATTGCAGTAAACAATAATTCGGTGAATAATTCAAATAAAGAGAGTTCTAAACGACTGTCGAACGGAACCAATAAATCAGACAAAGAATCGAAAAAAGAGAAAAAATCCAAACAATCGGACAAATGTCAGGAACTAAATAATTGTAAAACAATTTTGGATCAAATGGAAAATCACGAACACTGTTGGCCTTTCCTCCTTCCCGTCAACACAAAACAATTTCCTACTTATAAGAAGATTATAAAGAAGCCAATGGACACAACAACCATCAGATCCCGATTAGATTCTTCGAGGTTTGTAGTTATCCAGTATTTGAAGTTATTTTCATTTCTTTAATATACCGATAGTTACAAAAACAAAGAGGAGTTCGCACTCGACGTTCGCCTTATTTTTGACAATTGTGTCACTTTCAACGAAGACGAGTCACCTGTAGGTCAGGCCGGACACCAATTGAGAGCCTTTTTCGAGACTAAATGGAAAGAATTGTTTGGAAGTTGAAAACGGATTAATTGTGTTATCGCTTAATATAATTGTTTTTTGGTTAATATCATTCGTAGGTATTTCCCACACCATTACCCACTTATTCCCTACTTTTCTAATTGCGGACTCACTTAGTGAGCCATAGCTGTGCCTCTTTTAATCCTTATGTCCGGCCCTCTGTTTGAGTTGAGTCACTTAAAGACGAGACGAGACTGTAATATATTATTAGTATTTAATTTAAAGTAATTATTGACTATTTTTGTATATTTTCCAAATTGGAGTCATTTTATATATTATTGGACCAAATCATGTGTTTATTAGATTTTGATTCGATTTTCTTCATATTTATTATAAATTATTATTTATTGAATTTTCATTAAATCATTGATTCCACTGAAAAACTACTCATTTTTTGTTTCATTTCAATCTTAACGATAAAATGAGTGCAAAAAGAGCACAATTTTTTAATTTGTTTTAAATTTTTTCAATAAAAGACAAAATGTTTTATATAATAATTTGAGTCACTTTTGTCGACTTATTTCCGATTTGACTACAGATTCGCTTTAAAAAAAAACAGCGTTAATATACCGTTAATATACCGGTAATAGCTCTTGGCTTTCGTTAACAAATGTTATTCAATAATCCGAAAGGAATTATGTTTAGTGTCAGTAACAGAGAAAGGAAACAGAGAGGGCTTAGTGAGGGGTCAGTGAGGGGTCAGTGAAGGGATAGAGAGGACACAAATCTGTAAAAATTGAAATATTGTCAAAAATTACAGAATAATAGTAATATTTATTTCTTTTTCATTAGATTTCAAATCAAATGAATGTTATTTTTTATAAAAACTCAGTTTTTAATAAATGTTAGTAAATTTTTGTAGATGTATCTAGGTCTTTCATAGTTGACATGCAGTTCATTCATAGCTCAATAATGTAATCGTTTGAGTAATTCTTTACGAAATGAATTATTTTCTAAGAATCGTTGATTCTATAGATTCTAGAATATTGTGATGGTTTATATTGAAAACATAGCAAGTGTTGCCAGGGTAACTCATGGCTAACTCAATGGGCAAAGTCGTGAAAACGCTTACATTTTTGCACTTTTGAAGAATTCGATCGCAAAAGTCATGAATAGCTATAACACAGACATTAGAACTGAATTCTTGAGTTTTTAATTAGAAATTTGTTGTCAATTATGAAATTCAATGATATTCGGGGTTTGAATATACATTTGGATGAATCCAAACAAAAGGCGTTTCGGAATAACTCCTTTTATGACGGAATAGTATTCAGTGATCACCCGATTAGAATCAATTCTTATATTCCTATTAAGATCTCTTCTCCGGCCAATCAATGGTTGGGATCACTGTTTTTTGGGGTCACTTCTCGGGATCCAAAATATTTTAAAGACAA
>JAQGBD010002291.1:0-10570 GCA_034698165.1 Punctoribates punctum
TATTCAAGTGAACAATTAAAAAAGTACCATGATATTATACAAAACCTTAGAATTCTATCTGAATAATACAAGAGATTATAATCAGTGATGACCAAGGTGGGTTATATCCCCTATTTCTTTATTCCGACAAAAATTTTACCACTAAGATAGTCTACCTTGGCTATCATTTGAAATATTATATCATTTCTTGATTGAATTGTCCAAGAACTTGATAGAAATTCTATTAAAAATATCAATTAAATCTAGAAAATTCCCTATCTGTCTTTACCCAGAATAGATAGCCCTGGTTATTTTCATTTTAATCAAATATCATTGTAATTGTCTAATGAGAAATAACCAAGAATAAAAACAATCTTTAAGTTGGCCTTTAAACAGCCTACAAGAATTGTGAAATATTTTTATCTTGAAAAACAAAATAATTGACTTATATTTTTTGCTAGATGACTAATAGATATAAAGATCCGGAATCAGAAAAATAGATGTAATTTGATATCTTTGAGTCGTTTTTATATCTTTTTATATCAATTTCTGCTTTTATTTCTGTAATCGAAGAGATTTTTCTCTCATTTTTCAATAATTTGTTGGAAAACAAATCCATTATATTTGAGAAGAATTCGAGTGATTTCTTAAATCAGTCTTAAACTCAAAACCAGAATATATTTCATTCGTCTCTCAATCGATAAAAATGTTTTCCTTTTTCTCATATTTTGTTAATTATTACATAATTAAAGTCATATTATTTGTAATAATAATTATATTCTGAGCGAAGAAGTGATTAAAATATACTAAATATGAGTCAAAAAGTCTTTTATTGTCTGTCATTAGTTCTAATCATTTCTGGAACTCAATGTCTAAACAAAGAGGTCTACGAAGACACCGATGACTATGCATTTGATTTCAAAGATATCAAAGGTATTAAAGACATCAAAGGCGACAAGAAATCCGATTTCGATTCAAAGCCAACAGCCCTTAACAGCACTGGTATTAATGTTCAACAAAAGGCTGTCCCCTCTGATTATGACAACTATAAAGAGTATCAGCGCTTCGATGCCAACACTGGAACCGACGCTAATAAACAGGAAATGGTTGTCGTCCCCAACAAAGACAATCAAAAATTAATGGACAAACAGAACAGTCAAGGGATGGGAAAGGCTGTGGTCGGCGCCGGAAGTATTGCCACAACTATTAGTACAGCCAATGCTGGCCTTTCATTAGGGCAGTCAGTTGTAGGAAGTCCTCTGATACTGAGCACCGACACCACCACTACCGTCAGCCAACTGATGAAAGCAAAGGCCATCAAAATTAATGGCGTTCCGATAAATGTCTCATTAATTGGGTCGACAACAACAGCCGTTCCTCTTGTCTTTACTCTTATTCCGAGCGATAAACTGAATATCACTCAAAATACATCACAACTGATGACAACTACACAACAAAGGGCTCAAACTTATCCGGAAACTGAACCCACGATTACAACAACAGTATCGCCTCCTCAAGAGATTCCTCAACAGAAAGACTTTATTCTGTCCGCTTCTGCAATAACTTCTGAAGAAGTAAACGGAACGACCACTTCGTCCCCTCCTTTAACAATGAATCCAGAGTTGGCTAAACTGCTCGAAGATTCCGACGACGACATATCTCTCCCACCTTTCCCCGACCCTGCTAAAAATGGCCACAGTGGTAACCGAGGGCTTGGGCATCCCTCGCAGCCTTGGCTCAACCAGGGAGGACAGGCCAACTCACGCCAGAACTCGAGATTTTCTTATCCTAAAAGCCCTTTTCAGCCAATAGGCCCAAAGTCAGTGCTGTCCCCCTTGAGCCCAATGTCTCGGTACCCGATATTCCCGATAATGCCGCCCCAACTGCCCGAAAATGATGGCTTTCAGACAATTTGGGTCCCGATTCAGGTTCGAAGGGATAGCCATTCCCTGAAAGAAATGTGGAAAAAGTCGAAAACACCGAACTTTATAGAAAGGGGTCATATTAAACAGGAACCGGCGTATACTGAAGGAACTCCTGATAGTTGGTGGCGTAAAGCCCGTCCCAAATACTGCTTCGACCCAATAGTAGTCGAGTATTATTGTGCTGATCGCCAGCCCCTCAAGAAGTGGTCATACAATGAGGCGGATGAGCGCTGCTATCGATATATCGATTACTGTTCCGCTTCTAAACTCAATTCCTTCGACACTCTTCAGGACTGTCTGATGTCCTGCTGGAGGGCCAGACCTTTGACCTAATCATACATAACCTGATAATTATTTAATGTCTTCTTTAAAATACCAAGAGTTCAATATTTGAACATGATCAATCATTGATTTTATTGAACTTACAAGTACTTTATGCTATATTTGCATCTATTAAAGTTGAGCACATGCAAGGTGCTCCCACATGATATTTTAATCAAATAATCTTGACAATTTGTCTTATATAACAATAAAACAGATTTATTTACTTTGTTTACTTGTGAATTTTGTTTTATTCGATTTTTCATCATGGTTAAATGATCGTGGTTAATTGAAGTTGACTTGTATTGCATAAAAAGCACCTGGCATTACTTAGTTCATGGCAACCTTGTCTAGGTAATAGCAAGTCAACTATTTTAATGAAAGTCTGATTCATTATGAGCGGAATTTATGCGATTTTCAATAGAATTTTAACCTTGTTACATGAACTAGTTCAAATTGGAAACAAAAATTCCTTGAATACTAGGAATAACTGCAGAAGACTCAGGTCTTGAATGTCAATCAAATGTGAAGATAAATGTTTTCCAAGAATGAACAGTAATTTTAAATATTCAACATTCCTAACATACAATGACTCGTCTGAGTAATTTTATTTTTGCAAGCTCATATTCATGCATGCACATGCACATACCAAATTATACATGTAGAAAAAAAATCAGTTGATACCAGTTTTAAATTGGGTTGTCAATCAAAGTCATTACCATGTTATATATTTTTTGAAAACTCGTGGTTACTTTTTAAAATAAATAGATTCACTTGTTCCTGTTTATTTGTGCATGTTTCAATTTCGATTCACCGTAAAAGTACTATTTTTTTTAATTCGAAATTTTGATCTTGGTGAAAATGTTGTCCCAAACGATAATTATTATAATTTTAATCACCTTTTCTTACGAAAATGAGAGCGTGAGTGCAAAACAAATTTTTGCTAGATCACTAGATTCTCCAAAAGGTATTCCATGATCTTGGTGATAACTTATCAGTGAAAAACAGCTTTCTTACCATGCTAACTTGCTATTCAAGCTAATCAAAAGAAGTATGTGATTATTGACACCGACGCCGGAGTGGACGACGCCTTCGGACTAATGCTGGCCTTTGATTACCATAAAAGAGGTCTGATTCAGATCGTGGCCATCACTTGTAGTTATGGCAACGCATACGTCGATCAAGTGGTCAGAAATGTGTTATTAACACAAAGAGCTGCCAAAGCGATGGTAAATACCTGGAGGCTCTTCCAATCACTTGACCATGATCATCTTGAAACTTTCAGAGAATTAAAGTATACCGAGGAGTGGAAAACCCTCTCCTTGAGCGAGAAGGCTACCAAGATGGCTTCTATGGCACGGATGGACTGGGTAACGCTACCTATTCCTTGCCTCAAATTGAAATCAAGATAGAAAAGGAGCATGCTGTTTTAGCCATGATAAGGCTGGCTAAAAAGTACCATGATATAACTCTTATTACGCTAGGACCTTTGACAAATTTGGCCATGGCCATTCAACTGGACCCGAGTTTCACAAGTAATCTTGCTCAAATTGTTTCAATGGGTGGCCTCTTGGATATGGTCGGTAATGTCGGGCCGACCACTGAATTCAATTTCTACACTGACCCGGAAGCTGTTGATCTGGTGCTCAAAAAGAGTGTCTGTCCCCTCGCTATTGTACCCTTTGATACGGCCATAAACTACGCCTTTCCCTTAGTATAAAATTTTATAGATAAATGACCAGGTTAAGCTACTAATATAATTGTATTAACAGGATCAATTTGAAGAAATAACTAGCTACGATACTGAGAGGGCTGAATTTATCGCAAAAATACATGAGCTGATAATTAGGAGAGCGCCAGGTATGACCATGATTCAATTTGCCACTTATCATGAAATTCTGTGATTAGGGAGAGATTTGGTTGAGGCCGATATTCTGGCTGTTATTACCGGTATTGTGCCTGACCTTGTTACTCAAACTGTTGATTTTCCTGTTGCTATGGAATTGAACGGCAAACTGACCAGGGGACAGTTGGTCGTCAATCGGAGCCCTTCCCTGAAAAACCGGTTCCCGAGTTCACGAAATGTCACTTTCATTGTGAAAATTGATTTACAAAAGTCTATTGAATTGATTTCACAAATTCTTCAGAATTGATAAGTGTTTCGATAATTTGGAAAGACTTCAGAGTTTGTACCCTTTCCTGCCTGCCTTCGACGTCTTTATTCTGTTCAACCAATTAGGATCTAGCTTAATTTCTAATACTTTCAATAGTATTTACTTATTTTTCACATTTATTGTAAAATATTATTATATGATTGATAAGTAATAATCATTTACTGATTTCCCAGCTCTTATCTAAGATAAATGAGCTTGCTCTTTCTGTGATAACTGTTGTCAAAACTCAATTGTCTTATCCATTAATGAATTTTTGATAAAATTAATCAAAACTACACTTAATTTCATCCTTTGTTTATATTCCAACCTTTATTTAAGACTGATATTTGCTTGCTCAAATATAAACAGTTGATAGCTTGTTGATTTTCATTCTTGTTGAATTCTAGGTCTTTTTAGGAAAATATTCAGTCTATAGATGTCTTATTATATAAAATTAACCCTGAGCCAAATTCTGGGTAATTATCGATTAACATTACATTATTTCAAAACAATTTAATATAAAACTATTTATTAACATGTACATTTTTAAAAGAATCAGCAAGATAACTGTTCAATATTATGATAAATAAACTAATAAGTTACTTGGTGCAATTCTTGAAATCTTTTGGGGTTAAGTCAGCAAAATATCTCTTATCCGCACATCTGATAGGACCGGAAAATTTTGACTTGATACTTCTGTTGCTGTAAATCCAATTAATTCCACAGTCACATTTCACCTTGTTCCCTAAGCAAGATAGTTGAAAAATTAGAAACAGGGTCTAATTTTTTACAGATAAATACCTCTCACAATAACTTTACTCATTTCATAATTGATAAATGATTTGAAAATTTGTGGCCTCAGTTCAGTCAAGTTATTGAAAGAAATGTCCAAGTTCGTTGGCCTCTTCAGATTATCAAACGCGTGGTCAGAAATATAACTGATCTGGTTGATTTTCAAATTGATTCTGATGTTATGCGGAAACATTTCCTTCTCTTTATTTTTTATGGCCAATGAATTGTTCACCAATTTATCGATAATGTTATCACTAAGATCTAGGTAAGTCAGTGAATATAAATGATAGAACGGGTATTCTCCCAGATGTCGGATACGATTCCGGGTCAGCACAACAAAATCCAAATGCTCCTGGTGCTCTCCAAAAGCGTAATCAGGTATAGTTTCAATCTAATTTAATTCGACGAATTAATTCAGAACCATTTACAGACTGAGTGAGCTTGGTAAAACAATATTGACTTTACCTGGTTATCATCCAACACCAGTTCTGTCAAATGGACTAATTTGGAAATGGCTTTGAAAAGGGTTTGACTGCTGTTTACAGAACTGGAAGTTAAGCGAAAAGTTTTCGTTGTATTGACTGAACTCCAAAAAGCGTTTTCTTCGATAGCGGACAGACTTTTCACGTTTCGTATGTTTATGTTTACGAACGAAACCTAAACTCGAAATTCAACAAAATTAGTCTCAAGTTTACCCCGAGTCTAGACTCAGGAACATTTACAGACAAAAACAAAAATAACTTTATTGACATATTAATCATTTGAAGTATTTGTAGAATTAATTCCTAGAATTAAACCAGACATTAGCGAGAGTTTACCTAGGGCAGAAAACTTGGAAAATAGCTCCCCCTGGAATGGTCTTGCCCCCCTAAATTCTGTACTAAAAAATCGAGTAGTTCCCCCTGCCCTAGAGCTTAATTAAACCAAGTCTGAAAAGTTTGACAAAAGTGAGCAAGGTTCTATTTACGTTTCTGGAGAAATAGTTGGGAATTCTTGTGATGTTATTATTGTCGGACAAATCAAATCTATCGACAACTCGTCTGACAGCCGTTCCATTGAAAGACATGTGGAGTGCGGTATCAGTGGTTCCCAAACCACACGAAACACTCTGATCGGAGATAAGACATTTACACCCGATTAGTGGCGGACAGGCTTTGGGATTGGCTCTGATCAGTGACACACTCAGACCAGTCCAACAAATCGATAAAATTAATAATGAATTCATTGTTTCAAAACTGCCTCAAAAAGTCAGGAATTTTAACTTTTAATTTAACAGGTTCAATTAAAAGCATCTACAGAAAGCGAAAGTGGTGAGGTATTTATAGACAATTATTGGAGACTTCCAAGGGCCTCTTTAATCTTAAGAAAAGGGTTTGTTTACTCAATTTATTTGTCAATATATTGATTATTACTCAACCACTCAGACAATAGTATAAGAGATAAAACTTTTAATTAAATTTCATAACAATTGTTATCCTTTTCATTGATTTAATAAAATTCTTGATATTTAACGACTCTTTTCAGTGATTTTTAGGAAGATATCGGCATTTCATACCTGAAAAGAAAATTTTTATCCTAGACACTTCATATTTAAATTTTTCCATCATATGTTAATCAGAGATGAGCTTGGTTGGCCAACTAAGGGGGCATAAGGGAGAGCCTAATTTTAAACTTTCTCATCTAGGGCAAGCCGATATTGTTAACATTTTTTGCCTACCCTTAGCTCCTGCCTGATGTTAACAGTTAATAATAGTCATATGCTAGTGTACAAGGTTCAATTGGAATCATAATGTTTCTAAAATTAAGCTCAAGGTACTCTAATATTAGACCTTCTTATCTCTCTAGTTCCGGATTTAATTGAGTGACTGGACAAGATCATATGACAATAAGAATAACTAGCAGATGATTATTATGTTAGATATGTGTTAAATCCAAAATTTAGCAAGGTTACTAACTTGTGTACTTAACTTATTTGCCGCTGAAATCTATTTATTAATAATTTAAAAGCATAAAGGTCATTTACCTAATATCAATAGTTTATTGACAGGTTATTTGATAAGTTATGATAACTCGCACTGTAAAATATTTTAGGATGAGCTTGGTCATCAATAACTTTCATTAACAATTAATAGATTCAAATTGGATTGAATTCAAAATCCTGGAGTCTCTGTACCAAAATTGCCCTTAGAAACAGCAGGTGATAATATTTCACAATCAAGAAAGATAAAGACAAAGATTGATCTTTGACATTTAATTATCCAGGAAGTAATTCAACGAATCTTTTCAGGGAATAAACATTTGATTAGAATAGCGATGATTTGGTCTTTTTTACAACAATATATCTTCGTTCATTTTCACCAATAATTCTATAATAAAAAGTACTAATATTTCGCCGTTTTATATGAATCGGAGTTTAGTGTGAAGAATATTTTTGTGTAAAAAAAATTGTAAACAAAAACATAAAAAACAATTGAAATCAAAATTTAATCACAATTTGTGTCCAATTATTGTCACAATTAGTTGACAGACAATCATAAGTATGGCCTCAAGAGGACAGTCGTCGAGCGGTGGCGACGACGAGTACGACATATGCGGCCAAAGCCAGCAGCAGTTGTCGCCGACGTCGGGCGACCAGACTCTGGCCAAACTCCAGGCCGAGAACAAGTCGTTCAGACAACTGATCCAACTGTTGAACACCAGACACACGGAGTGTCTCTTTTATATACAAATTCTTAAGCAAATGAACGGAAAACTGATGAAACGGCTGAACGAAACGGACAACACATTGAATAACTTGGAAGAAATCAATTGCGAAAACAATTTATTCAAATTAGACAAACAAATCGATTCAATACAACAACAGCTCTTCTATTCCTCCTCTAAGACTAGTGTCCAAAGTACTGACCAATTGGTTCACTAATTTCTTTGCCATTCATTTGATTCCTAATACTCTTATTCTGTTCCTTATGTCTGGTCTTCAGCGCAAACCACTGGCGAACCCATTGAGCGGACAATTCTTAAGTGGAATAACAGCAAAACCAACGATAATAACAATAATAGTCAGTCTTCGGGCAAATTCCGGTGCGATGTCTTCGGTTGTAATCAGTGGTTCGCCAGAAAAGACATAATGGAGTCCCATATGAGAGTCCATAACTCAATGCAAGAGGCGATCACTTTTGAGCACAACTTTGAGGACAACTTCGCCGACAAAAACAAGAATAATATCAATACTAATAAAAGCCTTAATGAGTCGATTATTTTTGTCCCACAAATGGAATTAGAAGTCATTGAGTTCTCCAACAACTCCGACAACAATAACGGTAACCACTGTTCCCTCCATTTCTGTTATCTTTTGTTTATTACTGTCTTTCCGTAACTTATAATGTCTTCAATTTGTTCCATTCGGTGATAATTGACAGCAATGGAGTCGCTATCGTTTGCCAACAGTGCCAGCGATGACTCAAACAGTCAGAATCGCACCGAAAAGTCACAGATCGGGTGCGATATTTGCGGAAAGACGTTCAGCAAACACTACATCCAATCCCATCGGCGGTCGCACACAGGAGTCAAGCCATACAAGTGTTCCTACGCTGGCTGTGAGCGGACTTTCACTCAGACCTCTTCACGCAATTATCACGAGAAGACTTACCACCGATTAGACAAATATTCCCTAAAATGTTATTTCAGTAATTGTCAGAAGACTTTCGGCCGTCAAATAGATCTACAAAAACACCTGAATCTCCACTCGAGTGGAGGTGTGCCCACTGTTGCCGTACAGTTCAACGCCGGCACTCTCTTACAGCCGATGCCCGTCGACCACCAACTCATTAAAGTGGTTAAGACTAGAAAACTGAGGCGAGTCCCCCATCGGTCGGGCAAACACGCCTGTCCTCATTGCGGTAAGCCTTCTAACCCTTTCCCCAATGTTCTGATTGACTATTCTGTCCACTGATAGGCAAAACGTTCGCACATAAGGTTGCGCTCCGACAGCACGAAGTAATCCACGGAAACAAACAATTCGTCTGCAGTTTCACTGATTGTAAGTACGCCTCGTATTGGAAGCAAAACCTGTCTCTCCATCTGAGACGACACCACAATCAGGAGTGAGTCTCAACACAACAACTCTTTCCCTCATTTTTATCCTTTATTTCGGATTAAAACTAGAATTCAATTCAATTATTAAATGAGTTCTTAAAAGAAATTTGTTTTTATTCCTTTTTGTATAGTATTTAGTGTTTTGTTTGACTTTTTTCTATTAAATTAAATAATTTAATAAAAATTACCACAAATTGTATCAAAATATCTTCATTTCCATCCATTGATCGCCTTTAAGGGCTGTGCTGTGGCCTCAACTCCAGAACTGACTCAGAATAAGAATAGTTCCCAATTCATAGGCTTTAAAAACAATAGATTTTTATTAATTTTATTTTAGAATACATTTGAAAACTATTGAAAACATATCTAAACTAAACTCAAAACATTTAAACAGAATTCAAGTATTTTTGTTATCCTATTGTCTGTCAAACAAATGTTTAAATTGTTTCCATAAACCTCTTTGTCGTTGACCTCCGCGCTGACCACCAGTGCTGACAGTCTGTGATGAATGAGAGCGAACTACTTGTCTAATATCCGGATCAATTGATTTCTCTTCTAAGGCATACCATTTAATTGTTCGCAAATTATTGACACATATTATGCGCTTCTCATCGATAAAGAGTATGAAGGCGTCGACCCAACTAAGGATTTCCACCCTTTCCTTGTTCTCTCCCGTCCAGTGTTGGATCATCTGTTCTAAGCTCTGCTTCGGTTGATTAGAGAACAGCATATTATTGGCAGTCCATTGGCTCTCCTCTATCTCTGTCTGAATACAAGACTTAATGGCCGTCGCATTACTGATCCACTTTTCAGTCCACTTCTTATTCTTCTCCAAGAGGTTCATCACTTGTTGCACACCATTAGCGTTGTTTGCGTTTATTCTGTTCAGCTCTTCCTCTGCATTGAGTATCGGATCAATCGATTCACTCGATTGCAAGAATTTGTGTCTATTTTCTGCCGATTTGATGTATTTCTCCAAAAACTGAGTCACTTTTGGATCCATTGAGTGATAATTTGAAGACAACAGAAATGATTGAAAAAAAACTCAAAATATTCGAACAAATGATACCTCGCGTGCAGTCAATCAGAAACTAAACCTGCAATCAATTCAAGGCTCGAGAAATCGTTTATTGAATTTGTCATAATTTTTGTTAAACTGTGGATAAAAGAAGTAATAAAATAGTTTTTAAAACTTCAATAAATTCTTGATTTTTGCTAAATTTAAATGAAATTAAGAGTAGTTTTAATTGTATTCAAAAAGTTTTTCATTTGAAGCACAGAATTGAAAATTCATTAAAACTTTTG
>JAQGBD010002292.1:0-10569 GCA_034698165.1 Punctoribates punctum
TTATCTGAAGCTTCTTGATAAAAATTCGAAATCATGTGCTCAAAGACATTAAATATTGATTTCAAATTAGAAATAAATTCATTGAATATTTGCCCAAATCATCAAACATTTGTTGAATTCAACTAAAAATTGAATAAAAAATTAGCAAATCATAAATTGTTCAAAAGGTGAGCGCCAGAGCTTAAAAAATGCCGAAACTAAAACTTCCTACTATCCAGCAGAATTATCTAGATTCTAGATTTAAAAAAAAAGAACCAGAGTAAGTTATGTGAAGTGATTTGAGCCAAATCTCTATCTATGGCCAGTTTCGGGACTCCTTTCACGAGTTTACACAAATGAGTTCAATAGATTGTGATTCAATAAAAATTATTCTAGCTGATTCTGTTAAATATTACTTTTGATTTAGCCGACAGAAAAAAATCAGTCGAGTGTTAGTATTGACCAAGATGAGCTAAGAGGCCCAATGGGTTTGACCGCCTCTGGAAAACAACCTAAAAAATTAATTGTTTTGGTCCCTTATATCGAAGTATTACTATTAGGCTCCATTCTAAGGCCTCGTTGATTTTGGACCAAGATTATCTTCTGCTTATCAATGGTTTCATTTAATTAAAATTCTATGAAATACATAATTTTCTTCCTATAATTTGTTCATTCAATACATTGGTTTAATCCGTGGCTTTAGTGAGTGCGCGACTGTTCTCACTCACGAATCGAATAAAATGTTATAATTCATGTGAAAAGTGCAAAAAAACTTATCCATCTAAATTGAAATTTTCAACTATTTATCTAACTTTGCCATTATTACCGCTAATAGAACCAGATTTTAACGTTTCATTGTCCTATCCTTTGCAAACACGACAGTATAAAGAACAAGATGCTTTTTGTCAGAATACGTTTTTATTTGGTTAAAGGTTTTAATATAATTCAATAAATAATAATATAACTAATAATATGCATAACTTTTTCATTTTGATGAGAGATTTAATTACATAATAAGTGAAAAAAATACTAATAAATAATAATTTGATTATAAGTTGGGCTAAAAGTAATCACTACTCAAACGAAAGCATAATATTCACGATTTTTTCAAATGAATGAATTTTTAAGTGAAAAACGATATGATTTACATATTTTTATTTTTATTTGAGATGACATCGATTGGAGTCTCTCTGAGGTATTCTAAGTCTAGACTCTAACCGACAAAAACATTGAAAGGAACCGATATTTTCAGTCATTTATAGCTTCCAATTCTGAAAGTAATTGAGTGCTCACCAGTGATGGCCCATCAGTGATGGCTCACCAATGATGGCTCACATTTGATACCCTATCCTGAGTATTGGAGAGGCCTGTTCTGCAATGCTGTCCAAAGTCGGTCTGAATTGATGGCCAGACCCTATCTGTAGTGTTCGGTATTCCAGGTCTGCAGTGTTGTGCGGAATCTGTTTGCAATGTAGACCAGACTCGCTCTGAACTGTTGGCTAGAGTTGACCGGCAGTGTTGTCCTGATTCGATTTGGAGGGAAGGCCACACTCTTTCTGCACTATTGACTAAACCGGAGCGACAATGTTGGCCAGAATCTATCTGCAAAGATGGCCAAACTCTATCTCCTGTGTTAGTCAGCCCAGACCGGCAGTGTTGGCCCGAATCAATCTGCAAAGTAGGCCATACTCTGTCTGAAGGGTTGGCCAAAGAAGGTCTGCAGTGTTGTCCGGATTCTATCTGCAATGAAGTCCAAACTCTGTCCGCGGGGTTTGTTAGACCTGGTCTGCAGTGCTGATTAGGTTCGCCTCCTAATGTTGGCCACACTCTGTCTGCGTTAGCCAGAGATGATCGGCAGTGCTGACCAGAATCTGTTTGCATAGACCAAACTCTTTCTGCACCGGAGGTTAAACCAGTCCTACAGTGTTGTTCACTTTCAGGGGCTAATGGGGCCCAAACTCGGTCCGCGTTATTCACAAGACTTGATCTGCAGTGTTGTTGAATAGACTCAGACTGAAGAGAGGGCCAAATCCGGTCTGTGCTACCAACAGGACTGGACCGACATTGTTGATTAGTATCTCCGTTAGAATTAGTTTCAAGGGGACGACCAATGCTCGAGGGATCGGTCTCTGTGTTTGTCTGATTAGAGTTACTGGTTGTCGACGAAGAACCTGAACTCGATATTGATTTCAATGGTTTTCTCCTTCGCGGCTGATATTTATATTCCGGGAAATCCTTTTTGTGTTTACAGCGGAGTCTTTCGGCCTCAATAATAAACGGTTTCTTCTCGTCGTCGCCCAAAACTCTACTGAAGGAAAAATGATTGAAATGCAATCAAATCAAGAGATAACTCCCGATTATGAGAGGTATACCTCCATAGCTTTCCCAGAGTTTTACTGAGTTCTGCGTTATGCAGGTGTGGGTACTGTTCGGCAAGTTTTCTGCGGGCTGCCTGTGCCCACACCATAAACGCATTCATCGGACGTTTTACGTGAGTCTTCTGCTTAGTGGTAGTGGTCTGTCGGTTGGTTCGGGCCACTAGTGACCAGTCATAACTCTGCAACACTTTAGAGACGGCGTCTTGAATGGCAGGGTTTGACTCAAATATTTCATTTGAAATCAGGTTAGAGTTTTTATTGGAAGGCCCACTGGCCACCGCCAACTCTATTGAAATCGTATTACGAGAACTCTGACCACTCATTGAAGAACTGCTATCATTAGAGACAGAAATGTTGTTTAGAAGCGATGTATTGAACTCTGAATTTCTTGAAGCACTCGAACCATTCATTTCTGTCATTTAATAACTTTTAAGTAATTTCCAAAAAAAATCAAAACTTAATTTTATTTTAATCAACGGATAAATTTGTTATCGAATTTTCATTTCGTTTAATAAATAATTTTCGTTTATAACCGAAAGTCTGAATATTGACTTCAAAATGAAAAATATTTATTTCTGTAGTGTTTTAAAGCATTTGCTTTGATATAATGCCCTGAGTTTGAGAAGCGATGAAATCGAAATGCAGTAAAGTGTAGTCACTCCGAAGTACAGCCTCTTTAAGAACTCATAACACCAACCAATGCAACACTGAGTCAGGCAGTTCTCTGGCAGCTCTCTGGCACCGTTCGCTTTCCAGCTATAGTCTCAAAAGTCTTATATAAATTTCAAATCGAAGTGATTTAAACTCACCCACAATGAATTCTCACAACTCTTCTATTAAATCAATGTTATGTTAATCCATATAATTATTTGATAATTTCAATAGACTTAGCATTAAGTTTATTATTAGTATTGAAAGCGCTTTACTTAAAAGAATTCAAGAGTCGAAAGCAAAGCAAAGCCTCCTTTTGTTTGTTATTATATCCATTTTATTACCGCAAACCTCCAACACGTCTAACCAAAAGTCATCAAAATTAAGACTTAATGCCATAAAATGACTCAAAATATTAAACACTCTTTCAATTGAATGCTTCGATTCTTTGGGTAGAGGTTTCCAAAAATCAATTAATGGCTCAGTCATAGAGAATGTGTGATAGCCTTGGTCTTGGTTCAGGTTTTAATCTCACAAAATTAGTTTTGAAATTCAATATATCGATAGATTCAATATATGTATTGATTTAAAAGAATAACTATTAGAAAATGAATGAAAATTTGTTGTCAGTTATAAAACTTATTTATAGAGTGTTTGACAAATTGAGTCAAAGGGATCAATTGATATGTGTTGGGGATGAGGTCAGTATGCAATGAAATGTCAACCCAAGTGATAGAGAGAAAGATGTGAAGAGTATTTTGTTCGAGCAATTAAGTGTCGATTCAAGCATCGAGTCTTCAAAGAAGTACTTTATCTTTAGTTTACAACACGATTATTGAATTAGAAAATAAAAGTCTTCATTGAGTCGAATGTGAAGGCGTTTGTATTGACAATACCAACAGTAGTATACCAGCGCTGCATAAAAGTGGTGTGCCTTTCAACGATCCCTTAACCGGTCTATTGAAAGGATGTCTTATGTCTTCTCAATTAAGTTTGAATGAAAGTGAAAAGTTGCCGGTTGTCTATATCTCTGTGTTTGTGTTGTCGGTGTGTCGGATGTTGTGGTGATGCTGTGGTTGTGCTGTGCTGATGCTGTGGTGATGCCTGCGATGGCAAATAGATATGAAACTATTTGGCTTATATTACCACAAATTTATAACACTCTTTCATTGCTTAGATTATGTCAGATAAGAACAACATTAACGACGCTCTTCTTATAACTCAAATTATCATCTTTTGTATCAAATATATTCTTATTTTATCCAAATTTAAATGTTTTGAGAATTTGTTGAAATATTTATTCGGATGCTTTGAATTTCATTTGAATCTCAATTAAATCGACAGAATTTCCAATCAAAGGATGTGTTCAATGAAAACATATGTTTAAATCTTAGTTTTAGTCTTCAAACGTTGCAAACAATGCCTATTTGTGTCCGATTCTACTTGTTTTGAGGTTCGACCGATGGTTGAGCTCTGGGCTCATTACCAGTTCCTATTACTCATGTTTTACAATCGGAACATTGATTCGGTGATGCTCTGAATGGTAGCTCAGAATAAAGGGAGAGATACGGTCCTTATGCCAAATAAGTTGGTTGTTGTGATTCAGCGATAGGGCGGATGCACTCATATATGCACTCATATCGTGAAACTAAATCTTTTTAGTCTGAGTTCTTTTCATGAAATTTTTGCACAGTTTCAGTAGCTCTGAATGAATTTGAAGAATGAGAAACTATACAATACATACTCAAAACTTAGTAATTATTTGATATAGAGTCTCATCTTTTTAAGTCCTATAACTTTAAGACTTGCTTTTGTCGGTCCCTATGATCGCAAATCTTAAGAAAGTTTTGCTTTTGAATCCTATGTCTCATCATTTGAACACATTTTGACTCATTTTTCATTCGATGCGACAAAAAGTTTGTAAGAAAAAAGTAATTCACAACTGTTTTTATGACAGGAATCAGAGAGAGATCGAGTGCACAGCATTTCTATTCGCACATCACATCCAAGAGTACCTTTGTATTGGCCAACAAAAGTCTCGTTCAAAGTGTTATGGCTGTGAAAAACTTTATACCTCAGAATTCCAATCCATAAGATTAGATCGTTTAGCACCGGCTCAAAGTGGCTCACTATTCATTGACGGTAGAACAGTTCTAGTTACTTCACTCAGCACAACTCAGCACAACCACACTTCCTGATGATATCTGAGATAATCTATTCATTCAATTAAATATTTTCATGAAATTGGCTGCAATTGAATCAATCATTAGATTATATCAACTAAAATGTGATAAATGTTTGTGAAATAGTTGGTTCCCTGTATGGGATATCTGGAAAGACATAGGGCTCAAAATTGGTTAAAATGATGTAGCTCACTCAAATAATTGGCAATTCTGAATTAATTAAAGCTCATCTATGCATTATATGCATTATATTGAAGTGACATTTGGCTAATTCATGACAACTAAATTAAGTGAAGTTATTCGGGATATGTGTTGGCATTTATGAGAGAAATTCTTTGTTGTTTTGCTTAGAATTAACTGACTTTAAAAGTGCACAATAAGTAGAATAACTCAGTTCTCAAAGAGTGTTACTTTTACACCACATCACAACTATTTAGATGTTCGCCATTTTATAGCCCAGGCCTTAAGTCTTGGGAAAGTTGTGTGCAATAGTGAGTGGAATAAATGTTGTCATTGATTGCGGCAAAAATCTATTTTAGACTCACTCTGACAATCATTAAACGCAAAGTTTTGCTGAACCTTTACTAATGAGAGTTCGCAAAAATGTTTTCTATTTTATGAATATATCTTTGATTTTTTCAAAGCAACACATTTTAAAGAGACTAATAAATTAATGTCATCTCTTGATTGTGAACCTATACCATACACTTTACCAGATCTGACGTCTCCTATCCTATTAATAACAGTATTTGAATCGAATTTAAAGAATTATCTGACAATTAATAGCAGTAATACTAGTAATTTGAAACAATTATTTGAAAGTCAGAAGTAAAAAGTTTTGTCTTTTGACACACTTATAGAAAGAGCCGTCAGTTAAAAAGCCAACAAAACACGGCTTTGATTTGTTGGCAAAACTATCATTTCTTTGTAATAATGAATAACGGCTTTCATTTTGATATCAAATGCGAGTCCTTTAGGCTATCATTCGGCGAATGTTTAGTAAAATGAAGACTCATTCTTATAGACTATAAGTTATAGTAAAAGCGTTAAACTGAAAATAATGATTGTTTTGTGTCACTCTTTTCATCGCATTCTCACAAACACGGCGTAATACAAGTAGACTATCATTACTACAAACTATCTCTTACTTAAAAATTGTTTTTCCCTCTATTATACCATTTTAAAGCTGTGATAAGACCAAGATTACATTCAATAGTAAAGAATGTCTCAACTTTTAACCAATTGTTCAAACTTGAATCAGGGACTTATTCAAGTCCTCCCTTTGTGAACTGATGCGCACACTTTGATTTCAGCGGACAATTGATTTTGTAATCACTTTAATGTTTCACTCAAAGAATAAAAAATATGTCTTGCTCTTTTCATAACCAATTTAGTGCTGGAAAGATATGGAGACATAAATGAGATTCAATTTAGAGTCATATGTTTTGATGCATAAAATGTGCGGTTCTTATGATTAGACGCTCTCTGAGAGCATAACTTCGTAGGAATTTAACGAACTTTCTCTCCATTTCACTCTATATCCGGATTAATAAATATTTCATTCAATTTGAAACAAATCTGAAGTTTTATTGAAAAAATATTGATTCGATAATATTTTTTTTTTCTCATTTTATTATTAAATTAATAATTTTTAAAGTTTCAAAAAATAGTCACTTTGTTTAATAACTTTTTAAACCTTTCCAGCAAATGGTTAAATAGATATTTGATTTATTTTTGTCCATGCACATTGCCACACATGGGATAAACAGAGAGCACAACTTGAGCCTCACTAATGCATTTCCAATGAGTGAGAATTATATTCATATAGAATTGGGATTACCTACAAATTACCTATCTACACCCAGAATTGCTTCATTGTGTTAGTAATTGAGGTTGGTGATATTCAAGGCAAACCCGTTGCAATTCGCTATAGAGTAGCGAATGGACGTAATATTTAAAAATCTTTGATTTAAATTCAAATTGAGATAAAACACATTTCTTAAAAATCATAAATTGATTTCAACTTTCATTTGACTGAAGAAAACAACCTTTTCTTCTAAAATAATTGAATTTAGAACAGAATAAGCTATGTTAGCATGTTGAAACAATCTTTTTTATATCCTACTTCTAAAAGACCCAGTTTAAGTTTAACATTGTTCAGTCTTATTTAAATATGAATCACGATATAGACCACAGGTTGATTATTTTCACCATGATCCTTTTAAATACAATATTAATGAAAGAATCCAGAACATTTTCAGAAAATACCTGAATATAAAAATACAAGATTATGAGAACAGGAAATTTTGAATTTGAATTTGCATCTTGTTGAATTTTGATATAAATATCTAATTTTAATTGACTTTTAGGCGAAATATTTTCTAATTTTGTTTATAAATGTTTAGAAAATAGAGTGAAAGTAAATGCAATGAAAAATCGTAATGACTTTGTTGTAGAGAAATGAGAGCAGATGTGCTTCAAATGCAAGTGAAGCGCAATTCTGGATATTATGAGTGCGGTTGAGGTGGAGAAACATTATTAGGATGAAGGCGTAAAGGGTCGGCGTTTTTACACAGCTATTCGCCCGTTATGTCGGCCTCTTTGGGTAATGACTGACCCGAACACATATCAAAGAACCGAAACCCGACTCAGAATTTCGATCAGAATATGTCTCAAACGCTTAGTTTTTTTCACATTATTTGAAGTCAAAAAAGAGACAATTTTTTGTTTATTGTAAGAAATTCATCTGAAATTGAATCCGAAGTACGTTTTGATGGCTTCGAAGCTTATGCCGTGCATTGTCTGCATTGGAGTGGTTGAGTATTGAACAGACATGAGGAGTGTTCCGGCACTTGCTTTATGTAAGTGAGCCAAAACTGATAAATAAATGACAGTGCGGTTGGCTCTCAATGATATACTTGAAAAAATTGTTGAAAAATGGTTCTGGTAATCTAAATGCTGGCGGTTTTGGACTCATTCAATAAGTAAGTTACATCTTCGCTCAGAGGGAGAGCCGTCTAATTACAAGATATTTGGGATAAAATGCAGAAATATGTAGTGACTTATCACGTGGAGCATCCATTTCACGGGTCTTATGCGCCCAAAATGTATGACTAATAATGAATTTCTTATACACTGTATGTTATGATAGCGTATCAAATATCTGAAAAAGTTTCTGAAACTCATATATATTTATAAACTCTGGGAATCTAAGAGATGAGGACTGGTATAAGGAAACGATACAAGTGTTGAGCAAATGCTGAGCTAACGCTGAGTTCATTTCTATCACTACCACATCATCTCTGAATTAATGGTATACCTCATAGAAAGTGGAAAATTATATGTTTAGAGACCATATATTTGGACAATTGATTTCGAGCCTTTGTTATATGATTGGAGGCCTACTAAAAATATACCGGTGCTCACAATTGTAGAGCCATTGAGCGTGTCCTCAAAATTATAGTAATGCTGACTCCGAGGAGGTTAAGCTTGTTATGAATGTTATGTATTTGGGATAAGAAATCAAAAGCCATACGTGTTTTCACGGTTTGCAACTCTTATTGTTGAATGTTTTCACAACTAAAGACTTTTCTCACATATTCTCCGCCATTAAAATTGGAATAAAATTGGAATAAAATATTTCAAAAGGTATTCATTAAGTATTGGTTTTCACACCGACTCTCCCTTACAATCAAAGGCTCGGTTTGAGTCTGAAGTTTGGGTTTTGCTTCGTTTCCATCATTTAATCTCACAAATCAAGAAACTATATATTGAGGAAAATATTTGGACCCTTAGATTGATATCGCGTTGCCTTCAGATTTGCCGAAACACAGACGCATTGCAGCGGAAATTATAAGAGTTTTACGATTTCTAATTATATACAAATGATAAACGCGTTTATGGGATAACACTTTTGGGATTATTTCGCGTAAACTTCATATCAATTCCAGAAAATGTTTGATATTTTCTTTGATTAATAACTTATATGAAAACTGTTTACTTTGCCTATCATTTAACCACAAAAATAAATTTCATAATAGTTCGCAATTGAATTCATTTATAGGGTTGGCTTCAACTTCAAGTCCAATGAGGAGAAGAGAACTTTACTCAAACCAATCTTAGCTCCGGATAAGGGAAGAGCCCAAACACTAGGCTTAAGTGAAGTCTGCGCCAACTTTTTTTTGGCAATCAATAGAGTGGATCAGACATTGAAATGAGTGGTTAATAACTGATTTGTTATTAATAATATTTGTGCTAAAAGTATGTCATCCGCAGAGGGAAGTGGTTCCCAAAACAATGAAATTCCAAGAGATAGCGACAAATCATTGAACTCTAAGCTATCTATTTGTGATGCCGTTTCCAAAGTGCTTAAGGGATATGATTGGACTCTAGTGACCACTACTAATAAACCAAATTCATCCAGTAAACAAAAACTTCATGTCAAACGTCCTATGAATGCATTCATGGTGTGGGCACAGGCGGCGCGCAGAAAATTGGCAGATCAGCACCCCCACCTTCACAACGCTGAACTCAGCAAAACATTGGGAAAACTCTGGAGGTAAACATTTCAACCCTTTTCTCTTTTATCAAACAATCATTTGGCACAACCTTTCACTCAAACAAATTACTTTTGTGCTCAACTTTAATCCAATTGAATCAAGTTAAGTTTGAAATCTTAAAAATAAATCACAGCTCGTATCTCATTCACTACATTAGATCTAAGACTGACAGTCAAACAGGGGGTCGGGTGGGTATCAAATGAAAATGTTGATCAAAAGACCCACAAGTTGTGGCCCACGACTCACAAAACCCATACAATAGTCTCACTGAAAGGTGTTCTCAAAAATCTTTTTAAAAATTGAGAAATATTTCAATTTTTAGAAATTGGAAGTACTTTAGTTATTCCTAATTATTCCTGTTTGTCTGGTCTGTGCCGACCAAATGTCAATCCAGATAAGACTGATATAATGTTTGCTAGTATATCAAGGTTAATTCACAGAGATTTCTAATTCCTAAATCTTATTCAAATTCAAACCGCAATAATGTTTGAGTGAAGTTTTCGAGGTTCTTCCTTCTAGCTAAATCTTCATTTAGTGAAATTTTTATTTCTCGGTTTTAATGATCGGAATATCAAATATTAGTCGCAATTTTGATTTTCAAAATTTTCTTAAATTTGTCATTTTTTTACTATAATTGTAAGGTAATTCTAGCATCTACCATTCAATTCAGCATGGTTGAATTAGCGATGCCAACTCTTTTTTATGAAAACCGGGAATTTCATGTGTCTCTCCCGGGACACATTGGAGCAAAATGGGATGAAACCGGGACATAATTTTCAAAACCTAGACAGACTTATTGCTTGGTCATAGACTGGTAAA
>JAQGBD010002293.1:0-10563 GCA_034698165.1 Punctoribates punctum
CTCGGCGCTCGAGTATCTAAATGTGTTCTTCGACTCAATCCATTTGTTTGACAACTGGGAGTCGGGTTTGAAAGTGAGGCCATACTATCGAAAGTATGTGCCGTTCGACTTATAGTCTGAGCAACTGATTTGGGGGGTTGTGGTGGTTGTTGTGGCCTTCGGTCAGACCATTTGGTAACGTCTCTGATGCTATCGAAATGCATTACAGATGCGGAGGACATAACACGATATGTTTGACACAAATATTCAGAAATTCTGTCCGTTTATCAACTGTTTCAACGTTTTAACCAAATAACTAATCAGAAGAACTTTTTTGAATAATTCAAATGATTTGGAAATCAATGATATAACTCATTAGTCGTTGGATTAATAGTGAGAGAGATATATAAAGTTAGAGTTGAGACCAACTCTTCAATTAAAACAGTGGTATAATAGTAGTGAAAGTGAAATAACGGAGCGATAGAGACCTTGCAATACAGCGCTCTTGCATTTCAAGGTTAATGTGACTCAATATATAATAAACAGCAGTCAAACACGTAAACACTTCGTCCGAAATGGGGAACGACTGGTGTGTGTCCCCTCTCTCTGTCTGTATTACACAAGCGGCACAACCAACGCAACACTTCGACGATCTTTTCTGCCGAATGGCTGCACCAGAATTTCAGTTACAGTCAAATGCGCCCAAACTGTGCACACAATCGCTGACTGGTTGCAGAATATTCTTGCATTTCATACGATTTCAAATCCAGACTCTCAACAAAAACAAAACTACTTGAGAGACAGGTAGAGAACAGAATAACACCAATCGATTGGACTCTACTTCTATTCGATTTCGTAATTCTCGACTTAAATTATATTCTCTTATGTTTTAAATTCAAATTAATATATTATTTGTGGCATTGATTCAGTGCTCATCACTTAATTGAGTTAAGCCTTGAATTTCGATTTATATTTGGTTAGGAATACCGAAAATCAATTTATTTAGTCTGTCATCAAATCATTGAAAATATGTTTTCGAGAAAATCATTATTTTTCTGACATTTCGTCATATTCTGGGATTAGAGTCTGATTTCAAGAATTCAATTAAAGTGAAGATCCGTAGAAGAAATTAATCGATTTCCTACTTAAATATATTTATCGCTGACATTCAAAAGTAGTGATCAATATTTGCTCTGATCAGTTTGAGCGCATGATCACATTGAATGCCACGAGTTTTATAAATGGAGACCAGGATAACATTTAGTATGAGCATGGCCATTATTCTGGCGAAGATGAGCTTCTTTTAAGAGCTTTGATTGGCGTTACCCTTGAACTTGTTTCCATCACTTTTTATAACTTATTTTTACTTCAATAGATTAGATGCAAAGAATGACCCAATTTGTGTTGAAAATGATAAGCACCGCCGCATATAAAATATAAAACTTAAAATCAGCCATCAGAGTAACCTAGCTAACAAAATACACTGATAACAGTTACTGCGTATTCTAGTAATTAATTCGAGTGAAATTAAAGACAAGAAAATTTTTGGCAGTATTTTCATTGTGTTATCTCTACATTAAACACAACCTGTCCTTCAATTTGCTTCAATTTTTTCCTTCTCTTCCGCAATGATCTCAAATAATTTTGAATATTCTCTCAATTAATCTATAATAAGAAGAAACTATTGAAGTAATTGAGACCAGGAATCAAACCATCAGAGCAAAAGTATGTTTAGCGGGAAATCTCTTTTAGTGGAATATTTTTATTACAAAATAATAGGAATAGTTTAATGGTTTGATGAGAAAATAATTATGCCTTTCCTTAATTCAGTTCCTAATAATAGCCAAAAACTTTCTAATGTTGAGAAGAAATGCAATGAAGAGATTTGCGGAAAATTTTAGCGATCGATCAAAACCTTGACCTTCAAAAGGATTATAAATAAATGATATTTATTTCGTAAGTTATGCTCAAACAGAATGAACAGAATGAACGTCAATCGTATTATTCCGTTCCCAACGCTTCTCCAGCTATTGTCAATATTTTTAACGACTATATCCTTGAACTTCATTTAATAAAAAAAATATCTAATAAACATATTTTCAAACAATAATAGGGTTAGTGATATATCAATCATTAAATCCGATTTCTTCCTTCAGTTTCTCAGGAATTTGTTTTCCGACATTTTTTCGAATAAATGGGTCTATAATTTGTTTTTAGAAATTTTAGGTATTTTCGTCCAAAACTGAGTACATAAAGATCAGTATTTTGACGCATTGCGGAAGACATTGTTTGTCCTCTTTTTGTCGAATAGAAGAGTGATATATAAAGTGATGAGTGGGCGAAAGGTAGTCTCAATCCTAGCAATACTGTTAATAAGGTCTACATATACCTCCTGTTTTGCATTACTGTTGGCATTACATTTACTTTCGTTACTTTTTGCCATATATTCTCAAATTCTTTTAATTTGTTCCAACATTTCAAACATTTTCCTCTATTCTCAATTCAATTGCAAATTGATATCAAATAAAGAGCTGTCGATTGAATTACACTTTGCTGTAGACGTGATCATCGAAATCAATTAAAAATTAAAATAACCATAAATTGAAAAATTAAAATAAGATATAGATTTACGTTTGATCTAAATATTTGGTATTAGATTCTGTGCACAGATTCTGTTCAGAAGTCAAAGTATGCTCTGAAGTGCGTTAATCAACAGTGAGTTGCGAATCAAGTGCTGCCGCTGTGGAGCACTCATTCACACTAATTAACGAACAATTTAAGTGAAGTTTTTAAATAGTATCACAAAATTTGTTTGTAAGTGTGTCACATGAGAGTCGCGGAAGTGATTACAGCCAATCAATATGTCGATGGATTTGAGGCAAACATCAAATGAATATATAATAAAAAGCTAGTGTCGCCATCTGTCGCCATCTATCGCTATAATCAAATAATTGATAAGTGCTATTATGCATTGTTTTCCATGAGTTCTACATTCTTCAATTGATTCTTATTAGAGGGCGATAGTAGTGTTTTCTTATGTATTCATTTGAATCTAGGCACAGGACCCCATTGTCATGTGACACACTTAGAAATAAATTTTGTGATATCTGAGGTTGAATTGATGTACTTTCTGATAATGGAGGTAAAGAAATGTTTTCGCTTACCATCTCTAGACATTCCAACTGCGATACACTTTTTGAGTCGGCAATACTGACATCGATTGCGATTGATTCTAAGTATACTGCATTGCTGATTCTTTGTACATGGCCTGTACTGGATCTTTTGCTGAATGCTTCGACGAAAAAAGCCCTAAAATTGAAATCAGATCGAAAATAATTATAAATATCAAATCATCTCTTGAGTAAAGTTTTTATTGTAAATAAACATTTGAGTAAAGGAAGTCTATGACTAATTTAAGTCAGATTTAGGGTAAGCAAAGACTAAGCTATGGTTTGATTCGATGAACTCTATGTTCAGTCCCTCAAAGACCGGACGAAAGAGTTTTGGTATTTCAAGGCTAGAATAGAGTTCTCGAGTTCGACGAACTCATCCAAACTTCTGTAACCCTGAACTTGAAAATTCAGATTCACATTGGAGTGATTGGAGCAACACTGGAGTGAACCGACCACTTTCGGTGAAACACAAAAAGCCTTACTTCAAGGGTGTAGGAAAGGGTGGCTCACAATACGTTCCATAATATATTATGATCATAAAGAAGGAGAGCAGAAAAGAGGAGAGAAAAGTGAACATTTGGCTACAGATAAATAGCTCCACCACTGCCTATCCTGTCCAATACCTGTCCTCTTAAATCTCTTAGAGTTGGACCCATTCTTTGTCAACCATAAGGAAAAGGAAAAGCCATATATTGTGTAAATGTATTATACACTAAGGATTGAATGCAAAATATATTACGAATTTCAGCGATTATTAGAGCAAAGGGGCACAGAGTTGTCGAGTTGTGCTGCAGTAGGGCTAATGAACTCTCATGTAAAGTACAGGTATAAAAATATATGGATGAGAGAGCAATGCACTGCTCCTATGCTTTGCTATCAGAGCTGGCAGTGGTGTTAGTGCGCAGGTATTATGTATACAATTGCAGCACTAGAGTATCAGGTCATTGAACTAAAGACATTTTTCAAGGGCAATAAGTGAAGCACGTGCTATATAGCACCGCCACACCAATAACAACTAGAGCTCTATAGACAATTGCATTGCTAACTTGCTTGCTAACTTCAATTACTGTCTGCTTTCGCATCGATTTCAATAAAAAAGAGACTAAAAATAATTAATAAATGAATGCATAGGTTCTCATCAAATGGTGTTCTTTATGAAGACCTCTATGGTTCACATCTGAGTTTACAGACAATTATATGTTTGAGTTGTATTTGACTCACAGTTTCTATGACTACAAACACAGAATTCAAACAAAATAGAGACGAATCCCCGAAAACTAAACTAAACTAAACTGAACTGAATTCTAATTAAAGTGTGTTTTGTTGCAATTGATTGGTTACGTGTTGGCTCTCAATCTGATCATTAGCATTACATTAGGCCCTCTCCTATCCCTCTCCTCTGCTATCTGTGGTGTTAGTGAACAGACAGAATGATAGCACATCACAAATATCGCGTTCACTGAACTTTTTGGCAAATCCCACAACTTTTAGTCATTTACACGAAAATAGTTTGCATTTAAGTTAAAAGTAAAACATATTTAGTGAATAAATTCTCTTCTCATTGCTCTGTAATACAGCGCCTGTATTATGGACTGAAGTATTTGAATCACTAGGACTGGTGTAGGACTCACTGCTCAACACTTAAGGACCAGATAAGACTTGGGGAGAGAAAGAAGAGAGGAATAGCGAAATGAACTGATATGCTGTTGGAGTGCAGTTTGCAGTGCAGGGCATTGAACGGCTTCATTGCCAATACTGACATCAAGAATGAATTTGGACGGCCGTGAACTCGACTGCTCTGCCAGAGCTGCTGCTATGCTGTGCTATCTTTGACTTTGGCTTTCATACTGTTTTTTACCCCCAAACAAATGCAATTATATTAAAACAATTACTGATTTCTGGCCCAACACTCAATTGGCAGCAAAATTAGACAAAACTTTTGTTGGGAGTAATCGTTAAATACATCTGAAGTTAAATCGATATCAATATTAGTGGTATTGATCGCAACCATAATAGCACTACATCTAAGCGCTGTCTAATATAATGATGGAAAGGGTCACAAACCTTACAGCCTTCACACGAATGTACGCCGTAATGAAAGCCACTCGCTTTGTCGCCACACACCCGACACAGGACTGTCGTTCCGTCAAATTCTGGACAAAAACAAAATCATATTATAAAATCATATTTAAGACAATTGTCAATACTTTTACCAAAAAACAATTCAGTTCTTAAAGAATAACATTTCTTTGTATTTGATATCAAATGATTTCAAAGAATTTAGTTATTAATGAATGCAATAATGTTTGACCGAAAGGCAGTTTCACTCCTCTCTAAGCAATACTAAACTCAACTATTGAAACGAGTTATCAAATCTCAAGTTCATTGACCGCAAATAACATTGAAAATTAATGCAATTATTTAAATATTTCAAAAGTAATGAGATTTCTAGAAATTTCAACAAATTATTCAATAGTTTTGACCAAAATGTTTCATTTCAAGAGATTAAATAAATCAACGATTAATTTGAGACAATTTTGATAATTATCCAATTCTTACCAATTTTTAAGTCATTATCCTTTCTGTCATTTTCTGAGTCGTTCTGAGGCATAGAACTCAGAAGTTGTAAATCTTTGTCACTTAAAATCATTTTAAACCAATTTGTTAATCAAAGGGCGAAAAATCAATTGAATCCAAGAAATAACCAAATCTTCAATTATTTCTGTATTTCAATAAAATCACTGAAAAACTGTTCACAAAATCGTTTGAATTCATATAAACTTGAGTTGAATATCAAAGCAAACGACTGATAAATAATTTAAAGCAAAATCACTTTTAAAATAAAACTTTTCGAAGTTTAGATTTGTGTGAACTCATGAGAGCCAACACTTATGAAGTGATGAGACAACAGAATTCTGTTCAGAATATCAGAGCATTGGAAAGGACTGCAGCACAGAGTTGTGTCGGACAGAGAGTAGTGTTTGGAGTAGTGTTTGGATGCTTTAATCAGTTTCAAGGTTGCGAATAACATCGAAAGTGGTCTGACTGGCTGTTAAGAGACGAACCCTGGAGGGCGTCATCCGAACGACACGCTCTGAACGCTCGAATCAAAACCCGGTTTGGGTGGCGTTTAGCCAAACGCACAGATACTCATATTGGCAGCACTGGTGCCTTAGCTTAAGTTCATGGCTTTGCCATCGCTATTACCGCTTGAATTGGACTTTCGGTCGTTGTTCTGATCACTTAATGTTTTCTAAGCGAAAGTTGAACTAAGTTTAAAGGTTGTTGACTTGACAGACATCAACACCACAACACACTCTCTGCACAGCCTCTGCACAGCCTCTGCACAGCCTCTCTCTGTCTCATACTCTCATTACTGCATTTTTATATCGATTATTGTTACAAATCGTTCCCTAATCACAAAAATTCATTTATTATAACCTCTAATCAATAATTTTAATAAAATTCATTTCAAACCAATAACTTTCTCTCGACTATCGAATTAACACAAAAACAGATTTGGACTGAAAAACATCGATTCAAAGCAAAGGAAAAGTATTATTCTGAGCTGTTTTTCTAACTTTGGAAAAACTTTTACCACTTTTAGGGAAAGGCTTTTATGACTTTTGACGACAACTCTTGTAAAGATGTGTTAGTTATGAACTAAAAATTGTTTAAACTCTAAAACTTTCTCTTTTAGAGCACAATAACAATAGTTTTAAGTTTTGAAAATCTATTCTTCAGGTATTGTCCGTCAAATCAAACAACTATTCGGCTATTTTTCAGAATAAGTGAACACAATTCTTGAGTATTGAATCGGATTGTTATGTATTTTAAATGTCGGACTAAAGAAAGCAAATCGGGTGAAACGCCTTTCATATTCTTGACTTAAGGTCTGCCAAAAGATATTTATTGAGAAACTTATTGAGTGCTTAAGATATACTGGTTTTGGTGAATATGCAACCAATAAGTAAGCTATGAGTTGGTTATGAGTTGGCAGCTGGCAGTGGCACTGGTATACGATTGTGCAAACACTAGTCTCGGTGTATAATAGGTAAATGCACTGTTAGTTAACCCCAGCGAGGATTCAATGAACGATTGAGACAAACAATGGCTTCGAAAGTACGAAAACCCCAAAAAACATATTCAAAAAGTGCTATATCTGTAACACAACGACCGACACGAGTTGCGAACCACTGATAGAGTTATACTAATATTTCATTCGCTAAAAAAGAGAAAAAAGCAGAAAACCGCTGAATGACCGAACGGGTGAGTGCTTCGTATTGACCACTCAAGACATGTTTTGCAATCGAAACCCGGAAAACAACATATTGTTAGCCATTTCCTATTAAAAAGAGTGAGAGTCTGACAGCTGGCAATAGCATCGGCACAACAGAACACTCTCTCCCCTATTCTTTACGCATTGACAACACTGGTGGCCAACACGTGTTGCACGCGTTCCGCACACTCACTGATACAGGAATTTAACTGTAAATAAAAAAATTCAGGAGAAAGTGGAGAACAGAACACAGGGCTCTTCCCTAATATGAATAGATTGCTTTGTCTGTCTCAACAGTAATGCCGTCAAAATCTCCTCAAAAGCAGATATTATGGCTGTCCTTTGCCTGTGCGGAAGCAAAATATTCTTCCATTCACTCAATGAATGAGAATTTTTTTGATGAAATGTTGGCAAAAATATTATTTACAATATGTCCACAATTCTAACGATTTTTCAATACATTTTGAATACCGTTCCTCAAAATCTTTGACAAAATCTGTTCATTTCTGGTATATATGGGAAGGGATTTGTGGCTAAAAATTAAATTCAAATAAAATAATAAATCATTCGTCAAATACTTTGCTTCAAAACTTATTGAATATAAAATATTTTTATATCGAAAGTAAATAAACGGATATTTTTTTCAACGCTTTTTAAACGCTTTCTATTTTATAGTTTCTCTTTGAATGTTGTTTTTGATGACAAGAGTTTCTATTTTTAGGACTTTTGCCGAAATTCTTAACAAAATTAGTGGATCACTAGTTATGTCGATTGCAGTGCAATAAAAAAGTCGAAAGTGTTTACAACTTAACCTTTTTTAAAGATTTCACTTTCCATTTGAGCATTCATTGAGTGGTCACAAAAAAAGAACTCAAACCTAATTGTAAAAGTAATAGACGTGAAAGTGTGGCCACTGGCTATTGTTTGGCCTAAAAAATAGCAGCTGCACCCCTCTCCACCCCTACACCCTTTTGTAACCCCAACACATCCCTTTTACTGGCCATTCGTTGTTTGCGTTGAGGATATATTTGTATTTTTACGATGAAATGGAAAAAAGATGCATTACCAAGAGCACAATGACTGAGATTTTTAGTGGCCATAAATCCTGTTGATCTGCTCAGGGATTGAGTTGCTCCCAATCATCTATTGTATACCTTTCAATGCAAAGGATAAGGAATTGTTTGCTCAGTAGTAGCCATGGGTCGGACCTACTGTTCCTTCCAATAAAGATATGTTATTTGCAAAGTTTTTTAGGTGAAAAACAAGGAGAAAGTTGTTTACGACTTACTCTCACTTATTTTAGGCTAACTTTTGGAGGCTTTTGGAGGCAATGAATATTTGTGATAATCATCTGAACTGAAGAATTCACGACTTCGTTATTAATGCCATTTTCTGACCAATAATAAGTCTGAGCACAACATTCACAGCATTCAGGTTTTTAGACTCATTTTTCTATTTTAATTAAATTCAATTTCAAAAAAAAAAAATCTTTTTCAAAGATATTGCAGCTGTTATTCACCAAATAAGTCAACTCACTGGACAATGAGCATGCTAAAACATTTTAATGTACACTCAATTAAATATAATGATTAAGGTAGTCAAATAAATTCACGTTTAGAATTGGGCTAATATTTGGACAAGATCTATTTGCGTCATCAATTAATGAGTTTAATATTGGTATTAAATGTTAATTACGCTGATCGATGGATGTTGTTTGAATTGATCATGTTAATATCTTATCTATTTCCTGGCAGAAGATGTTATATGAGATATAAATGGTACAGAATTGACCAAAAAGGAAAACATTTGATCCGTTAATTTTTGAATGGGTCTGACTTTAGGGAGGATTGAACTCAAAGCTCAGTAGTTATCGAACTTTCCTTCAGACAAAAGAGATGAATGAAAGAAGAAATTGTAATAATGTTTGTTTGCTTTAAAGTTTAATCACACAAATCAGAGGACAGACCGCTTTTATTAATAACATATCTGTGGTTAAGGATAAACAGAAGAGAATCAGCGATAGTCTCAAAGAAGGATTCGATAATATATATATATATATATATATTCAATAATAGGTTTAAAGTACGTAAACCCCCGACAAATGTATTTATTTCTAGAATGTTATCAAACCCTAAACTCTAATAGTCTTCGCTGTTTGAGAGAGTTTTTGTGAACAGATATGTGCAGTCAGTGCAGCAATTATTGGTTGCATAAAACAAGTTTAATATTACACCCGAGTCAAGTCGTTTTGACGCATAATATCCAAGTTATCAGACGTTGCTATGACTGCCTATGTGTTAGCGATGTTACTCCAAGTTCTTCACCGAACAGGTTAAAGGCCCTATTGATTGACAGAAGGTCAATGGCACACACCAGATGAATGACCGCTTTCTTTGTCACTCTCTTATCGGCCAGAATTCGTGTACAAGAATTTGTTTATTTTGTCGGATAAACAATTCTCGACTCAAATCTGTAACAAATGATATCATAAATGGTTTCACCGTTTTCTCGAAACATATTCACAAATATATTACAAATTGATTTGAAGTCTAATTAGATATCTTATATAATGCAATTGAGTCATAATATGTGAATGTGATAGATTAGAGTAGATTTCATCTATTATCATTTATGAAAATTTTTAAAATATTGAACACTAAATGAAAATTAATTATAAAGAGTGAAAGAAATACTATTTTTAAAGAAATGACTCTTTCCATCAAAAAGAGAATACTTTAAAATATTTTGAATGCATTTAATTAAAAGGTCGAGTGATTTGTTGAATAGGGAATCATTGGCTCTGAATTTGAGTGATTCACACAATTATGATCCGATTAATTAATTAATAGGTTTTATTGCTTTGAGATCCGGTTAGTAATCGATAACAACTAGAATGGTCTCAATTAAAAAAACGATTTCAATAATAAATCCAATAATTCACTTAATATCTCACCAAACAATCCAAACAAATATTGATTACAAACGGAAAGGTAAACAATATTATCGTTCATTTGGTTGTATGAAAATTAATTGTAAATTGGATTACATAGAGATTATGTGATATATGTGAAGGGAATGAGCAAGTTATTTATTGAGTTGGGGGCAAATTTCTTGGTTTGGAGGCAATGCCAC
>JAQGBD010002294.1:0-10555 GCA_034698165.1 Punctoribates punctum
CTTATTTAATGACTTTTGCAATGAGCCGATGAACTGAAGAATGGATTTCAAGGCAATCGATTGAATCAATGAATACCAGCATCGGATGAATCAGTGGCTTCTGGAGAGAAGTGCTCTCATAAGCCATAAACTTGCAACATTAGAAAGTTTGAAACATTTCCAGTTTAAAAACGGTCTCCCTTTCGATATGAACTGACATAAACGGCATATTTATATCTTGTTGTGATATACTTTAGTGGCAAATGTGTAGGAATACTGTTATATCGTATTAGTGATGGCAATGCATGAGCGCACCCGACTTTTATGACCGCACTTACATTTCTCAGGAATTTGTCTCTTTTTCTATTCTTTTATACTTTTTTTAGAGAAAATCCCATTTTTAATGTTGTGGTCATTTCAGAATCATTTCAAATTTGAAGCAGTAATTCATATGACAATAGTGTGGGTGCTATTGGAGAGGATCTGATCTTCAATGTTGTGCTTAGAAGATGTCAGAAATGAATGGCTCTATCGCTAAATTATGGCACAAAATAGCACTAAATGTACGGTTAGGCCGACTATTAACTGCCTTCAAAATGCCATTTGCTTTGTGTTCGGCCTCTGTTTCGATGGCCTCTGAGTGTTGTCGAGCGCACCGACAGAACAGAGCGATTGGAAATCGCCATAATTGCTCCGCACGTACTCCACATCAAGTTTATAGCGGTTATTATCCCAACATTTTGTCGAACATCCCATTCATAGACTAGTTTTATATTCGAGGAAAAAGGTTTTTATTTATAACAAATCGTCTCTTATGTCAAATACTCTCAAATGCTTGCAATCACTGAAACGAAACAATAATTTAATAGAGAGGCCAAAGAATCGCCGAAAATGTGAACTGAATATCATTTAAAAAGATAGCGATAAGTGTTGCGTCGATTGACTCTGAATCAGATTAAATCCTCGGAAGAGAAGTGTTGTATTGGATTGGATTCGAGGACTGCAAACACACAATCGAAACATCATTTATCAAAAGCAATGCATTAATCTTAGGCCAGAACGCAGTCGACACCGACTCTACAGATGAGTCGTATTTACTTTTTGGCGATCATTAGTTAAAGTGTGACACAAACGCATACAAATGCATAGAATCACAAACTATTCCTCTGTTTTCTGATTACAGTTGAGGTAAAAAATATTTACCTAAAGATGAGAGTAAAGTATAGAGGAGTGCGTTCTCTGATACCCCCTCTCAAGCCTCACATCATTACAATCAGCGATAATACGATTGCATTAACTGAGAAGTAATTCAAAGTCTGTACTCAGAGGCTGTGCTCATAGGCTAACACTCTTTTGTTTCGATATTTAGTGAAAGCGAGCCCTTAATTAATCATATTATTTGCCATTAGAGAAGAGCACAGTTTGATACCTCTCTATGTGTTGGCTCATTGGGCGCATTGCACTCATTCGAGTCGAGCCCTAATCACAATCAGCCCTCTCTGCCAATGAATTAATTGGTAATGAAGAAGGAAAGGGAATCAAGTGATTATCGTTCGCCACTTTACTCGAAGCCAATGCTAAATATCTATTTGCGAGACAATGAAAGCCATTAATACAATGGAACCGATAATTAATCATTGCGTCCATAGAGTCGACACATTGGCCTAAAGTGGTATTAAATAAGTTTATGCACAGAATATTCAGACCCTGTGCTGACTATATGCTGATCACTCTATTGCCTGACAACACTTTTATTGACATTTGAAAAGTGCATCAAAATATTGCTCACATTTGTAGCGATTTGGCAGATGTTCCCCAAATGGTCATCAAATTGTCAATCGGTGTCTCAATTACTGACTCTTTCCGATTCACTACTGCTTTAAAGTTTAGGTGAACAGCAATACAGTAGAGAACAGAATAACAAGTTTATAGTTATATCATTTCATATATGATTCATATGTTATAAAATATGATACAATCAGTTATTATATGCGGCTATTGTTAGAGGACTGGCTGCTGATGGGCTGCAAACTTGTAAATTGTATTTTTGAGTCCATATGTTGTACTGTTTTATCGGTCTTTCGGTCGACCAAACAATTTATTCATAGCTATCGAGACGTTGAAAAATGGCCACAATTTGAGCGGTAACTCAATTCTAATGATATTTTTTCTTATAATACGAATAGGAAGTAACAAATGGCTGAAAGCATTAAGAGGTTAGGCACTGGTTAGGGCACTGGTTAGCCGCACATCAATCAATGACTATCAGCCGGAGTGTAGGCGTTTGAAGGATAGCATTATATTTGAGCCAATAATTTATTAAATGCGTGACAGACGCACAGACTGACGATTTTCGCCACTTTTTCTATTCAAACCAAAGCCATATCAGTTCCACTTTAATATCGCTCTAAAATTAATTTCTATTTATATTTGATTTTCTATTCAGTGCTGACTTACATCCCATTCGGTCCCAACACTCGCTTTCTTATAGAAATACAGCAAATGATGTAAAAAATTGATAAAAATAGAGATAAGTTGGGCTTTGGTTTGGTTTTGAGGAAAAAAAGTTTATGGTTTTCAATCAAAAACTACTTCTAATGACTTCTCCGCTACTAATGGTTAGTCTGGAAGTGTGCACAGCAGCGGATGAGCAAGATCATTGAAGATCACTGCAGATCACTCACTCAGTTTACAATTTGAAACACCAATCTTTGTGTCATAAACTTAATTGATTAATCGAATTAGAAGAGGATGTCCTCGATTGCAACTCACCTTTCAAAATGTGACAAACATTTCTGAATAATTGTGGATCACTTCCGTCGATTTTCCATGCTTAGTTTAAGACTAGATTTTATCAGTTTTACCTAGTTCTCTATCAATAATAATTATAGAAATTGGTTCCATTCAATTGACACTCAAATAACTTCTTATTTAATGTGAAAAATTAGTTTCTATGGCATTGTTTGGTTGAATAAATTTCTGTTTTATAAGTGTTCTTGGTCATATTCTATGTGGAACTGCAATCATAGCGATGATAGGATCACAACTTAATTCAATTTCCAGAGTTAAGTAAGAGTTCATTCACTGGCCATCACTGATGAAGAGTAAGACTATTACTCTATTTGTTTGAAAATACTTTTTTCAGTCGAAATATTCTGCGCTTTAATGTTATGGCTTAACGCTTAGGGAAAGGCGTTTTTTGCACTCACATAACAACTGAAAGGAAACACTATTTTATGTATTACTCCGAAACGAAATTAAATTTTTTTTCTTTTGCTTTGAATTTTATGTAAGTTTTTAGCGAACATTATTTGAACGCAATTTTATGGATAATTCAAAATATGAGCGAATTCTCACTCAACGCATAAAAACTCAATAAAGAGGAAAAAGAGACGAAAGACTATAAAAAGTATAGAATCTATAGAATAAGGGATTGATTGATGAAAATAGAGATAAAGATTGATCGGAGAACTTAATTGCAAATAATTTTCCTCTTATTTTAACATTTCTTAAGTAAATAACAATTATTTTGTTTAGAAAATCATTTTATTCGTGAAATGAATTATATCACAAACTGAAGAGAAATGGAGATAAGCCTCTCTTCAGCCCTTCTATTAGTCTATCATTAATTGATTCTATTAATAAATATTTAAAAAATTGATTTAATCTCAAAAATTGAAGAATAATTCGATACGAAAATAATGAATCGGAACTGACATCCATTTACATCAGATTTCAAACAACAAATGAATCGTTTTATCAAAAAATATAATTCAAAAAAACCTAAATTTAAAGATTTATGTCTTCGGAACGGAATAGAGAGGACGCCCCACACGAGTTGGAGTAGAAGCCATGGGTGATGAGGGCTGAGGCGGTGAATAGTTGACAACTACCGCAGCAATTATAAGCATTTTGCACATAATTAAGAAAATATGAGACATACCTCTGTGGCCCTTAAGTGATGGCGACCCGAATTCAGACAGAAATGGAGAGCCCGGATCTGTTGGCAAAGAAGTTGGAGTCGAAGTGACTTTTGGCACCAAATATTTGATGGAAATAATTATAAAAAAGATCCCGAAAACTGTTGCCGTCACTAATTTGAGCGCATTTTCACTGAAGAAGTTAGAAGTGGTCCACATTTGGCGGATGTTATGACCAAAAAGTTTGAGTTGAATCGGAATCCGTTGACTTTGTTTTGTAAGCTTAGAGTTGACTAAAATATGAAGATTTGAGACTTCGTTGGAAAATATGTCCCAATTTTTAACGATTAGAATCACTTTCAGAGAGTTTCCGATAATCTCTGAGTTTGAGGTTTCGATTACTTCATTATTTGATGAAATAATAGACAAGTCTTGAAGTACTAAAGGCACAGAATGAACACTAATACGACCCTCTGACTGGTCAGGGCTTAAAATCAATTGTTTTGGTGAGATATCAAAAGCTGGCAAAAAGGGAACACTTATGGTATGAATCAAAGGATTGTAATTAGAGTCTGAGTCACGACTGGGCGCCGACATAATCACAGATATCGAAACATTTCCATTGATTAAAGACATTTCGGCCAAATTAAGATCTGGTTTCGGATCAAAACGACACAACCATTGCCCAGAATTCATGTCGAATCCGACGCCAATATTCCAAATGGATTTGATCTGAAGACTATTGTCGAAAGTAATCTCACAACTGAACGGACTTTGATTTGATCCCAGAGCTGACAAATCAATAGAAGCGCTGCAATGTCTCTGAACGACGTCTTCGTTTTGATTGATTATCACTATTGGAATCGATTGACTCATACTATTAGTGATACCCTTAAACCGTTTGATATCTAAACCGAATTTCTTCGGTGGCATCACATCTACGGACGTATAAGTAGTCAAACCATCGGCTGATTTCCACTCAACCAGAGTGTGTCCTCCATTTCGAGCGATGAAAACACCGGTGTCTCTGTCGATATCACCGACTGATGGGTTCTCTATCGACCAAATGCCAGATTTGGAGGCCATAAGTCTCGAGTGAAAGCAAATGACTTCACCGACACTTATCTTCAAATTATTTGGTTCGATGACTGGCCCGACATCAACACTGAAGTAATCAAAGTAATCGCTTTCACTGTCAAACACTTTGACGAGAGTTCGGCCCTCTTTCAGAGAATGAATGGTAAGGGTGTTGTTGTCTGAACCGCGAGATATTCGGATTAAATCATTGCGCGAAAGAGTCCAACGGATTTGCGAACGAATTGAGACAAATTTCTTTCCGATGTTGTCGTGAAATGTGACCCGAATTTGTGATTCAGAGCCAATTGGGAAGACATCAACTGTTTCGCCTCTAATGAGATTATTGATGAGATTAACCATAAGATAAGATATCTTATCGACTCTGATCCCAAAAACTGAGGTCAAAGTGACGCCTGACTTCTCGCTAGTCTTCACCACCAAAGAAGAAACTTCAGGGCTCTCCCCTGCCTTCAGACATCTTTCTGGACCGCATCCGAGTTTGATATTCTTGGCATTTAATAGAGCGAACTGATTGTCTGCTTCTCCCATACGATTGGACTGCAGTGAGAGCTGAGAATTGGGAGACATTAGAAGTTCACTCTCTTCGATAGTGTTGTGGTCCGTCACGATTCCGAACGAAGGGAATACATATATTTGGATGGTATCGCTCAGCACTTTATTCTCAACAATTTGTTGAGAAGTCGTATCTTTGGTATCAGTTCTGGACTCAACGGTTACTTTGATGGACACAATTCCAGTAGAAATTCCTCGAAGTCTGACTGATATGGAGTCAGAGTTGTGGTCAACGACTCCGGACTGGAATCAAATGAAATTAATATCAAAATTCAAATTATTTTCAGAAAAGAACTCACGCTTTGGAAGACTTGTTCGACAGAACCGATATTATCATTGCTGACACTCCACGTTATTCTGAGCGATGGAATACTTGTGCCAAAACTGAATGGAGTCTCGAACTCATTGGAACCCATTAGATGGAGGGGCACTTTGGAACCGATCTTCAGTTGATTGGTTGGACTCACGATTTTGATTTTGTTGAGAAGCACTACATTTACTTCGACCTCAGATTTCGAATACTCTATGTTATCAACGCTTAAGACTCGGGCTATTAATTTGGTTTTTCCTATTTTGGAGCCGACTATCAGTCCATTGGAATCAACGGTTGCTATCTTCTCATCCATTAGAGAGAATTCGATATTTCTCTGAGGCTGAGGCCCTCCAATGGTTGTCACCTGCAAGTGGTCGCCCACTATCAAAGTCAGATTTGAGGGAACGATTCGGAGCGGAGCGAACACCTATTTTAACAAATAATTTGTAGAAATGACTTCGGAAGCGATTCAATTCAGTATTACCTGTATATTGACGGCAGTGCTTTCGATTCTACTGATGAGAGGGGACCGACTGACGAAATTCAAAGCAGAAGAACCGAGTTTTTCAGCCTTCGCTTTGAAAGATGACTTCCGCTCATCAAAAACCGATAAATTACTAAAAATCAAAACATTAATAAAATCGACGAATAAAATGTGTGTTTGAGAACATACCCAACACTCAGAACAGAATTGGAAACAATTGGCGCCAAATCTATGAGATTGTGATTCGAAGAATGAATATAATCGCCATTATTATCGATAACCGCCACAAAACCGTCGACAGTAGTTCCCGATTGAAATTTATCTAAGATTTCAACTCTGATATCGAGGGCTTCGACCACAGAGTAAAAGACTTCAGTGGACCCGTAAAATGATAGACACAAGTCATTGATCCCAATAACACCGCCACCAATAGCTTTGGGGATAATCTTTAAATGGGTTTTAGTTTATGTAATTCACTATAAATCCGGAGAACAAGACTTACAGTAAAAGATTTTGATTGTTGTTTGAAACTTATATTAATGAACTGTCGCTCTGACTCAGAGTCAATCGAGAAATATCCGGACCCTTTCCTTATGTTTACCACAAACTATAAACAATTGGCCAAACATTAGTCATTAAAGTTATTATTTGTTGAATAGTTTATTCTCGACTTAATCTATATTTTGACTAAAACTGACTTAAAACTGGTTCCAGACATGGATTCCATTCGACGACAAGTTATTGATTAGAAAAGATTTTAATTATAAAAGATTAGTGAATGCCTTACACCTCTCTATCCAATAGAGTGACCCAAAAGATTAAAAGTTAGGAAATTAAAGGAAAGAACGAAGTCATTAAAGGTCTCATAATTCCTCCTTTGGGTCAACAATAGGTCACGAAATGGCAAAAAACGATTCAATTAATAAAATATTTGATAAAAACAGATTTCAACAAACCTTTTGGTTCGGGTGATTGAAAATAGCGATGTTATCGGATTCGACTTTAGCCTTATCGACACCAATCAGTTCGATATCGCTTTTGATTTTGAATCTGTCTTTATATTCCTTTTTATATCCCGTGATTTCTGCACTGATTTTAACCGAATTCGAACGCATTTCCCGCAATATCTGTATATTTCTGGTGATAGCGAAGTAACCCTTCGCTCCGTTCACTATTTCCTTAACGCCATTCTGAGTCTCAAAAGTGGCGGTTCCTTCCATTTTCCAAATTATATTAAGTGTTGTGATATTATAAAACGGTTTTCCGGTTTCGTCGCGAACTTCGACTTCAATCTCTGGATTTTGATTTCTTTCGATCGGAAAGACTGAGTCCTGAGGGGCCGACAGAGGACACGAAGACTTCAATTTTGGTTTAATTAGTAGAGAGGAGGGACGGGCGCACAGTATTTGAACTTTTGTTTTAGCAGTGGCCGGGTTTGGGAGTGTAGGCGACGCCAAATTGCCGACATCTAACTCAAGAGGAGTCTCTCCATATTGAAGACATTTGACACGAAAGACATGAAGATCTTTATTATAGCGATACCGGTCGCGCACCTCCACAGACGACACAACCGATGAATCAGATGTCACTGAAATCAGTTTTATTTAAAACAAATGCCACGAACTCATATATTTACGTTTGGAATAATGTCCCTCCGGATGGAGAGTCCAGGCTCGAGGTCCTCCTTCAAAGGCCACATCAATAATGGCTCCCAACGGCAAAACCGCGATTTCTTGGGGATGAACCGGTTTCAGAGGTAAGTGACAACCAATCAATGCGGTCGAAGTCAGTAATTCCTTTCCATTGATATCCTTATATCTGATCCAAACTCTGGTATTTCCGGTGGAAATGCATTCAAAAGAAAGGCTACGACAGGAACGAGTCCCGACTCCGGGCATTATATTGTTGGGGTCGTATCGCACACGAGTCTAATCAAAACAAACAATTAGTCCTCAATTAGTTTCAAAGAAAAGAATACTTTTTCAATAATTTCGACGTCGAATGGAATCTGAGAGCAGTCGTCGAAAAGGCGTTTAGTTTTTGAGGAATCGCTTTCATAGCCATAGACAGCGATCGGGAGAATAATATTTCCGCCGATATGTGTCTCCAAAACTGCGGAAAGTATTTCGATGTCGACTAACGGCTGAATAGAAACTCTCATATTTGATGTGAATACAGAGTTTTGGGCGTCTCTACAGTTGATTAGAGCCTCGCCCTTCCCTTTAGTCACTATTGTGACCCGATTTGAAAAGTCTTGTTTATAGGTAAGGGTCGCCACTTGACTGTTGTTGGTTCCCCACGTGTACTGACCCGTAGCCCCCTTTGCATTGACAAACACCGTGTAGGAGGGCTTCACTGATGGAATCCATGGCAATAAAATCAAATATGGCGACAACACTAAACTTGGATAAATGTTAACGTCTTGAGTTTGGGGAACGGGTACCGGCAGTGTGTAGGCATCGGTTCCAATCAGATTAGCGACGATCTGAAGAAATTAATTTAAGAATTTAAAAATCAAATGTATTTAAGACATACCTTAGTAGAGCCCGTATTGATAGTCCTGACCACATGGTATGTCCCGTTTTTCGTGGATTCCATTACATGGAAAGCCTTATCAGAGAAAATGACCTCAAGTTTTAGATTTTTTGCGGGATAGAGCCGGTGGTGCCAATCGTCGTGAACGGTAAGAGTAATCACATAACTGGTGAACTCACAGAAGGCCCAGTTCTCGCCCGGAGTCACGTGAATTGTTATATAACTCGGACGCATCACATGGACGTCAGTAGTCGGGTGTCTTGTTGTCTGACCGGGAGCTACGTTTCGGTCTAATAATAGGAGACTTGTGTGACCCTCTTTCAGTGCCTGCACTTCACTCTTGTCCTCATTCAAAGAAGCGACGGATGTGTCCAACACTTTCAAATAGTACTGTTCAGAAGGCAGTGGTAGCGGAACGCGAGGCCCCTGTTTTGCCATTTCGGCTCTGAACGTAATTTCTGAGCCTCGGATCAAATAAACGACATTCGGAGGAATGAGACCGAGATTTGCGATGACGTGGAGTTCGATTTCTGCGGCCTTTACTCTCTTGTAATCTTCGCCAACAATACGTGCCGTCACTTTAGCCGAACCCGTTTTTATGCCCTCCACGAGAATGACCGGTGCTTTAGCCTCACGAGACTCCCAGAAGTGTACGTAAGGCGGAGCGATATATGAGGAGGTGGACCACGGCTTGTAGCGGAGAATATCCACCGGACTAAGAGTCCACTCGAATTGAATGCCGCCGATTGATGTGAAGGTGTCGTCTGTCAGTCAATATGTTTGTCAATATATTTGTGAATAATATAAAACAAAATATAAACAAATGAATACTTTTGTCATTTTTCGCCTTCACTTCCAATATTTCGGGCAAATCCTCCAAAACTATTTCACGGGTTGTGGTTATTATTTCGATTGAATCGATTACATCGATCTCAACATCACATCGAGTGACAGATCCCGAGGCTATTCATTCAAATAGATTTGTCAGAAGAGTCAAAATAATTGATCCAACGCTCAGACCTGTATCAGTGGCCGTCACTACTGTTGACTGTCTTTTTGGATTAGTTGACACTACAGTGACTAAAGCCTTTCGGGAACAGTCTTTATCGTCGTCCAAAGGCTCAACACTGGCCACATCCACTCGCGATGAAGACCTTCAGGTGATAATCAGAATATCAGTGATTTAAAGAGGAAATCAAAAGAACTAACCATTGATAGCAATTGTCATTCGTTGCCTCTAACGTGAAGTTAGTGTTGACTCCATTATTAAACGGCAATAAAATCCTCCTTTCATTCAATTTAACGCAAATAACAAACGAATTCAACGATAATATGATTGAGTATAAAATAAATGAGTGAATTGTCTTCATTGTTGTCTTTCTTGTGGATTGTGGACCACTTTGTGGTACTCATTGACCGCCAATCCTTAGATAATACGAAAACCGGTGAACACGTGATTGGACTCAAATTCACAAACATTACGACCAATGCTTTCACTCAAACATCAAATCCTTTGCTTTAGAAAATTCAATTAAACCAAATAATTAAGGAAAGAGTTGTAAAAAGAGTTGTATTCCCAACTCTCTCTCTCCCCTTCTCTCTTCTCTCTCCCACTCACGTGAGAACAGGAGAGAGAAGGAGAGAGAAGGAGAGAGAAGGAGAGAGAAGGAGAGA
>JAQGBD010002295.1:0-10548 GCA_034698165.1 Punctoribates punctum
TCATTTTAATGCTTCTCCGGTGTTGTACTAGCATTTAAATAGGGAAATTGATCTAGAAAATTAATTCTACCGGGTCCATGGGCACTTTTTTGAAGATAATTTACTGGTCAACGTCTTTAGCTGTTCAGGGGCTACAAGAAGACGCCATTTTCATCAAACTCACCATAGATCAAAATATTGTAAGGACTGATCATTAATGGTCTTTAATAAGATTCTAATGGAGCTTTAATTCTCATTGCTCATTTTATTTCGTGTATATTCCAACTCTTTTGTCATCAGTGACTCATCAGTGATGATATTTTTCAAATATTTTAATTAGTTCGGTTCACTAAAAACTCCCTTGACAATATTTAAGCTGAAAATTAACAAATTTAATGATCAAGCATGAACAATTAAAATATTACTCGCCTATAAAACATAAATGGCCAAGCTCTTCAATGGGCTTTAGATGGGGGTCACCTCTTCAACCAAACTTTTCCCAAAATACTTGAGCGAGAGGTAAGGTTGGGGTTGGAAGGGGTTGGAAGTGACAAATGTAGACAAATGTTTCATTAAATTCCGTTAATCACGGATTAAATTTTCATTGGTTTGGTTTAAATCGGTTTTTAACGATTAATTGACCACAATTTTCTGACAGAATAGCATCTTGGTTAGGTTAGGGGTAGGCTCTAAATTTTGGAATCTGGGCATTTTGAGCGAATTTCGTGTCCTTCACTGACGAGCCCTGTCATAGACTACTATTATGACCAAAATTGTGATGCATTTGTGTCAATGTTTTTTCAGTATTAATAAGTGATTTGAGAAACATTCAAAAGGCTTTGTGGAGGCTTTCCATCAAATCTCAGATAATCGACGAATAACTTTAGATTTTTTTAATTGTTTAATGAGTTTATGAATAATAATATAAATCGAAATAATAGAGTGAATGATAACTGAGTGATAAATGCGATTAAATATAATAAATATGTTTTAAAATAATCGTTAATACATTTGACGTCAAAATACTGTAAACAATATTCGACTGTAATTTCATTTTTTGAGTTTTTCTACAAAATTACAAATAAGTGCTGAAAGTTATGATATAAAAGGTTTACTCAAAAGACAAATACAGTGACGACCACTGAGAGGACAACCATTTGACCACTAAGAACATCATTTGGAGGGAGGGGTCTGACTGGCGAAAGCCGGTGGCAGTGTTTGACCGCTCATCAGTTCACTCATATTGAGCTGTGGCTGAGGCTGACCCGTCAGACGAGACAAAATTCCTGCACAAAGAATGTCAGTCATTAGAAAAAAACATTTCCACGAATCAAATAATACGAACCCCTCTCAGAAATTTGTAGTCTTTGTGCGACGGGAGGTATTCGGGCGATAGTGGCGGGCAGTCGACTCACATCTGACTTCATATCACTTAACAACTCTTCCAATTGGTTGAGGACTTTGTGAAGAACAGCGTTCGCCGGTTTGTTTCCGGCCAATGACTCTTTACTCAAATGTTGGTGCGATTCCGCCAAACACTCCAACTCAGCAAACCTGGCGTTCAAAGCCATTGCAGGATGTGTCGGGTCCTGAGTTAGATTGAGATATGCGGCGCGTCGTAGTTGTTCTTCAATAACGAGCGCCTGTTCCAGAAGTTTGAATCTTCGGGCGAGAAATTTGTTCTTAATTTCGAGGAAATTTCCTTTTCCGACATCCATTTTGAAGGGTTCGTTGATTATAGAGAATATCTCGTCGTTCTGTATGTCCTGCCATCGGCCGTATCCGTGTTTCACAATTCCAGATAATAGCCAATAGTCATGGCGTCGGTGCCAAATCTCGAGTTCCCTTTGAGGAACGGCCGCTTTCTCTTCGTTTTGCCAAAGAGTGTGCAGTTCAGTGAACCCGCCGTCGGCTATATTGAACATAAACTTTTGTTTCGCCAACACTTTCTTCACTTCTTTCTCTTCATTTGTGTCCATCGGTTCGCTCGACTCCTTATTTGTGTCCACAGTTTTGTCGTCTTTGTTCTCCTTTTCACCATTTGTTTCCTCCTTTACTTCAGTTTCAGACTTTTCTTTTGTGTCTTTAATTTCTTTAATGTCTTTAATGGGAATATCTTCTGTGGTCTCAGTTTTGGTCTCCTCTTTAATCGATTTATTTTCAGTGTTTTCAGAATTCGCTTCGGAAAGGGTTTCAATTTCTTTAGTCTCTGGAATCGGTTCTACAGGTTTATCAACTGTTGATTCTTCTTCTTTGGCCACTTCTTCCTCGCCTTCCTTTCCATTCGATTCTTTTGGTTTATTTTCGTCTTCAACTTCAGTGGTTTTGTTTTCCTCTGCAATCTCTTTGTCTGCGAGTGTAGGCGAAGGGGCTTTGCTATCGTTGGGTGTCGTTAATGAAGAAGAGATCGTTGACACAGCAGTCGAACCATTGGTTCCGTTTTGTGTGCTCTCAGTTTCGGGAAGTATTACACTCAGGACACCGTTTATGTGTTCGAATTCTTGGACTTTTTTCCGAATCAAAGACATGACTCCGATTCTGGTCAATACGTGTTGTCTGGAAAGACCTTCGCGTGGAACTCCATCAGCGAACGTTTCAGAGTTGTCAGCTCCGGGTTCACAGAGATGTCTCATAAAAAGTGAAACATAGGCCCGAAAATTCTTCTCAGACTTTCCTCTGAGGTCACGAACGAGCCATTGAGAGTTGAAGGCGTCCTGAGGGGGCATTCCGTAGCGCATTATTGCATTCAAAAAGGCCTTCCTTTGTCTGGCGTTGAAACCAAGAACCTAATGACGAAAAATGGGAATTAAATGAATTGTATGAAAACGCCTTTAAGAACACATCTAAGCCCTGAATAAAATGCTCTCCAATTGATGTCATACTTATTGTTGACTGCATTTGATTTAACAACAAATCGATTGAATTGAAGTCAATTTAAACGAATGCAGTCATTAACCAAATTAATGATTGTATTGTAATAAACAAAACAAACCTCAATATTGCCGCCAACTCTGGCCAAAAGTGGCGGAAGAGGTCTATCTTTCTCTCCGCGTTCTCTTTTACGTCGGGCGCCCTTCTCTTCCTTATTCTCTTCGAAGTCGTCGTCATCGTCTTCATTGCCGGACGGCATCGAAAAGTCTGAGTTATAGTCAGAGATATTTTCAGTCCAATTGTGTTCCTCTTGAGAACCCATCGCATCGTTATAATTGACTTGTTTTCGGACCCGCTTTCCTTTGCCCAGAGTTCGGGCCAAGTCTTCCTGTTGCTGCTCATAGTGATGGCGTAGAAGCTTTTCCCAATAGGCCGGGTCTGCGCTCTCGACATCTTGCTTAAGAACTTCGGTTTCGGGCTCGTCTTCGTCGACATCTTTAGTGACATAAGAGGCGACTTTGAATGAACTCAAATACTCGTTGGCCCAGAGCTCCTTCTGTTCGATTCCTTCTTTGGTCCTATCGAGCAGTCCCTCTATAGCCTGATCGTCGTAGTGAATGGTTGACTCCTCCGACTTTCCCTCTTCATCTTTGAAAAGTTCTTCTGTTCCAAAGCGTAAGATGTCGTCCAACTCCTGCTTAGACATAGCGGCCGACCGACTGCCCAAACCGGGTCTGACAACCAAATGGGTTAACATCATCTTCTTCTTCGCCACTTGTGTTATGCGTTCCTCGACTGATGCTCGGGTGACAAACCGGTAGATCATAACTTTGTTGGCCTGTCCTATACGATGGGCTCTACTGAATGCTTGGATATCATTGTGAGGATTCCAATCAGAGTCATAAATGACAACTGTGTCAGCCGTCGCTAAATTGATTCCGAGTCCTCCGGCACGAGTAGACAGAAGAAAACAGAATTGTGGCGCTCCCGGAGCGTTGAACCGATCGATAGCCTCTTGTCGTAAATTACCGGTAATTCCGCCGTCGATTCGTTCGTATTTGTATTGTTCGAACTCAAGAAAGTCTTCCAAAATATCCAACATTTTAGTCATTTGAGAGAAAATAAGTACTCGATGTCCGTCGTCGTGAAGTTTTCGAAGCATTGTCTGAAGTAATATCAGTTTACCGCAGGATCTGACCAAAGCATTGCCCTCATAGGCCCCGTTCGGCATTTTGGGCGCCTCCTGGGCTGCAGCCGGGAAGAGGTACGGATGATTACAGCACTTCTTAAGATCCATCATTATATTGACGAGAGAGACCTGATGTCCGCCTCCCTTAGCATTAAGAGCCTCGAAATTACGCGTCAGAATGTATTTGTAGTACTTCTTCTGCATCGGCGCCAAATCCACTCTCACTATAAACTCACTCTTTGATGGAATACCTTTGAGAACATCAGCTTTGAGTCGTCTTAGAAGATGTGGTCCCAACATGTCGTGGAGTTTCTTCACCTGTTCCTCTTTGTCTATTTCAGCGAATTCATTGAGGAATCCCTGCATATCACTGGAAATTGGAACAGATTTTTAAAATATTTGTATAAACCAATTGAGAACTCACTGGAAATTGGATGGACTCAAGAAGTTCAGCAAATGAAAGAGTTCCTCCAAATTGTTCTGCAGAGGGGTTCCCGTCAGAAGAAGTTTGTAATTTATTTTATAACTGTTCAGAATTCTAAAGAACTTCGACTGATTGTTCTTCAGGCGATGGGCCTCATCTACGACCAACACCTGCCACTCGACTGAGCCCAGAGTCGCGGCATCGATACAAATCAATTCGTAAGAAGTTAGCAAAACGTGGAATTTTATGGCGCAGTCCTTTTTAATACGTGAAGCTTTAGCGCCACCCCTGACGGCCCCCTCATCGAAGCTGAGTTCATGTTCTCTGATAACAGCTCTGCTGTCTTTGTCTCCAATATATGTGACCTAAAAGTAAATCAAAGTTTAGTACAAATTGGTTGAAATGTAAACCAATGACTGACCACATAGAAGTCAGGCGCCCACACTTCGAACTCACGCTCCCAATTGATTATAGTTGAGAGGGGGGCGCCCACGAGGAAAGGTCCTCTGCAATGGCCCTCTTTGAAGAGCGAATATAGGAAAACTATGGTCTGTATAGTCTTTCCCAAACCCATCTCATCGGCCAAAATAGTGTCTGTTCTGTGTGCCCAGGAATACCTGAGCCAATTACAACCTTCCAGTTGATAGGGATGTAATTCCATTCCAGTCGAGTCAATGTAAAGCGGCTGATATTCATATTTCTTTTTGGGATCAACTGTAGGCTTATCCGGTGGGGGTGAAGATCTTCGCTCTAAGTAGTCATCACTGCGAGACTCACCCTTAGGTTTCTTTCCCTTTCCTTTTTTGGAACCACTGTTAGGTTTTTTACTATTGGAGTCCATTGTATTTCTTAAGTCCCAGTAATAGTCGACCGCTTTCTTCAATTCTGTTATTTCGCACTCGAGTTGTGAGTTGTCGGTGAACTCCCACGAGCTCTGGTCGTAGGGAAGGTCTCTCCACTTAACCAAATACATAGTTCTGCCGTCTCTTAAGGTCTTGTGATTGATTACTCGGTGAACATTCAGCCATTCCGGACGAATACCATATCTATAGTATTTTTCTTCGAGATTCACATCACTTCTGTTGGCCTTTTTCTTCAGTAATCTCTTCATTCCTGTGGCGGCAGTGATTTCGCCCTCATTTTCGGTAGTTTCCGGTGGAGTCACTTCTGGGACGGTCACGATCTCATTGGATGAGCCGTCATCGAGAGGGGGCGGTTCATCCATATCTGTTTTGCGACAATAGTTGCGGTACATCGAGGGGTGGTATACATCCAACTGGACTTCAGTAATCCAACTGCAGTGCCAGTAACTCATGTCATGCCATTTGACGAAGAATTCTCTCTGGGGCTTAGGCTGAGGCTTCTTACTGGTTGATGGCTGTGCCGCAGGAATGTCATCATTTGTGAGCAGTTCCCCTATAATGGGGTCGTCTTCTTTGTGAATCTCAGCCCAACGCCAGGTTAGGATTTTTGAGACCTTCCCTTTTAATGGTTCGACCGAACATCGAGGACAGTGCCACTCACCGTCGGGTACTGTCCGTAGCGGAGGTGTCAGACAATAAGTGTGATAAGCAGAGGGACAGGCGTCACAACACAACAGTTCCCCTCCATCTCTACAAACCCGACAGAACTCCATGTGATGGTCGTTATTAGTTTCTGGAGGCACTTCCAGTTCTTGATCGGGAACTCCTTCCCCTTCACAGTGAGGACAACTCCATTTGCCTTCAGGCGCTTCTTCGAGTTCTGGTTCTAAGCAAACCAAGTGATAGGCTCGGGGACAGGTGTCGCAGAGGATGATCTCTCCACCTTGCTGACACACTTCACAGTAGTCCTGGTGGTCTGTTTCGTAACCGTTTTCATTATCAGAGTTTCCGTTACCCGAAGGAAAACTTGCGGTCGTTTTAGTCTTCTTTTTCTTTTTAAGCTTTTTATTCTTATTCTTCTTCTTATCCATTTTGGGGGGAGGGGTGGCTCTGTCTGCCTCTTCTAAGGCAGCCTCGAACTCAACATCACTTTTGTTGGGCTCACTGGTACTGTCCTCTTCATCAGAAGTGTTGTGTTTCTTACGTTTAGCGCTGAGGCCTCCGATTTTGATTTTAATCGAAGGAACGGATTTTATTTTAGGTTTTTTGCCTTTCTTTCGGATTTCTTCGTCGACTTCCTGTTGTCCGAAATCTTTTTGGGGATTATTTGCCACAAATTCTCGCCATTTGGCGGATATAAGTGTAACCATTTTTCCCATCGCTATCTTTGGGTTGGATTTGGCGATCAATGGCCGTATGTGTTGGGAAAACAGCTTATAGTTAGTCAGGTTTTGGTAGTCGGCGTCGGTATACTCGTAGGGGACGTCTTCTAAATCGAATTCTTCACATATTTCTGTCACACTTTTCTGTGTTCTCTCAGACTTTGTTTTCTTCACTTTTTTACTCTCTGTCTGAAAGTCTGACTCCAACTCTCCCATTGGATCGTCTATTAAGTCGTATCCCAACTCATCGGGACTCTCACTAACACTGGCCTTCTTTTTCTTCTTCTTTTTTCCCCTTTTCTTTTCTGAGCCGTCTTTCCCTTCTCTCATCTTTTTCTTCTTACTCTTCTCCTTCTTATGGCTCTGCATTTCCAGAGTATTACTGTCGTCTTCGTAGACAATCTCCTGATCTATGATTCCAGTGTCGTCTTCGCCAACATTTTGAGTGTCGTCTTCTGCTTCCATTTCAGTTTCATCTTCTTGTAGTTCTTCGTCTACATTGTCGTCATCCCCTTCTTCCAAGTCTTCTTCGTCTTTAAATTAAAGGAAGACAACAAACTTATAAATCAATTATAGAAACATTAGTCGAATCCTATACATAAGGGAAAGGACTCAGTTTGACATTTGTTAAGTTATTACTCATAAATTATATATTGAAAAACGACAATAAATATATTGAAAGCCATACTTAACTAATATCTAATTTCTGTCTAATATTGTGTAAAACTTCTCAAAAGAGGCTTATTCTGTGCGATATTTGCTATAACTTTTAAAATGCAAATAACAAGAAAAAGTAGAATAAAATGTTTTTTTTTTTGAGAAAATCCTAACATTTGATAAATAAATACTAATTTTAAGCCCCGTTTACTTCAATTGAATTAAATTTGAAAACACCTTCTTTTCAAACTTATGTCGATTTTCAAAACATATGTCAGACAAAGTCAGACAAATAATATAAAAGGCATTGGCATTAAAAATGAACTAGCTAAAATCGAAACTTGAATTCGAATTCAGAGACTAAGTACACAACTAATTGACTTTCTCTAATTGGAGGGAAGAGAACGGAAAGGATAACATCAAAACTAATATGTTTGAAAGTTAACCATGTTCATCACACAAATTATGCAAGCTCAACTTTAATAGTTTTACACAATAGAACTCTATTGAGTGTAGTTGATCTAGATCTTTTTCTCCTAAACTCAGTTACAATTGAAGAAAATCTCAATTTGAATGTATATAAAAAAAAATTTAGAATTTATTGATTTATTAAAGAATTGTTGGATTTGTTGATCTGATCTCAGGTTTGGAGGTATGAGTCAGTTATGGCAACTGAGCGCCGAATCTATTGTTCTTTTGAAGAAATTTGAGACAACTTTAAAGTGAAGACAATTTAAAAGAATCGATTGGTTGGAGACGAGACTCGAGTTGAAAGGAAAGGGAGGAAAACTAGAAAAAGTGTTCCCTTGCGGTAGTCATAGCAACACAAATGTTATATATGTTAATAAGTAATAGTTATCCCTATAGTTATCCTTAAGACCCAATCGAATGCTATAGTATTGAAATTCAATAGCAATCGATGGCACCCTTTGTCTGCCGACCGGTAATCAGTGGACAGCTATCAAAGACATTGATTTTGAGAGACTGTAAACACGTGAAAGAGTGTCAAAACAAAGCCATGTGTCAGATGTAAGCAACACTTTCGCCGGCAATCCATCAGTGATTGACTGACAGTCGACGACACGACGACAGCACAACCAATAAGACTCACCCATTGTTCGCATCTGATCTGAAGACAAGTCATCCGTTTCCTCGTTTAGTTCGTCCTCTTTTCGCGGCATTATTTCATTAAATCAATACATAAGTGAATTAAATGAAACTTTTAGTCTGAGATCAAAATAATGACAACTTTTAAACTCTGGTTTCACTTATCACTGGTTTGACTAAAGCTCTGCCGATAGCTATGAATGGCGTCTCAAACGCCAATCGCTAAACACTAATCGCATCGACTCCTGTCTGCGCACAACCACTACAACCACTTCTAACCCCTCCTCTCAAACACTAAACTCTCACTTCTTTTCTTTTTTCTAATAATTTTTAACACTTTTTAAATAATTTTTCTCTTTTAACGAAACGAATTAAAACTAATTTAAATAAAGAGTTTGTGTGGAGTGAGTCCAGTGAGTCGTCCCTCAAATTGCTCTCAAATTCAAAGTTTAAGTCCAAAGAGGGATAGTCTGAGACAAAAGACGCTGAGCGGCGCTCTCTCTCTCTCTCTCTATCTCTGTCTCTCTCTATGTCTGTCCCTCTGCTCTGACTTTTGGATGAAAATAAAACAAAAATACAAATTAATGTCAATTTGTGATCACTTTTGAAACGATTGTCTTATTCTTTGAGTGATTTAAACCAATGATTGAATCAATAAATTGAATGTAAATAACCGGAAGTAATGAGTGAAACAGATTTCCATACGTTTTACTCTGAGGTCAAACACATCGAGAAAAAGGATTCGGTCTATACTTCTGTCCAACAAATCGGTCGTCTATTGCGTCCGGGCTCGACATACGCCAATCTCAACCCTTTCGAAGTACTTCTGGTCGAACCGGAAGACAGTCTCGAAGTAATTCGAAAACAATACAAGAGATTATCGATTTTATTACATCCGGACAAAAATCCTGACGACAGGGAGAGAGCCCAGAATGCCTTCGATGTCCTCAATAAGGCCTACAAGTGTTTAGAATCGGAACTGACCCGAAACAAAGCCCTGGAAGTAGTGGAAGAGGCTAAACATCGGGTCCAACAAATAATTGACGAAAAGAAGCGAAAACTGAGAAAAGACAGGAAAGATGTTTCGGTGGAAGAGGACGACCCCATTAAGTATAAACAAGCCGTCAAAGTAATGACAATGAAATTATTTGCGGACTACGAACGGAAACGACGCTCTCTCGACGAAAGGGCTACAGAAGAACGCAAACGGAAGCGCGAAGAAGAGATTGAGGCCGAAGAGGCCAAACAGATAGAGAAGGAGTGGACTAAAAACTTCGAAGAAAGTCGACAAAATCGAGTCAACAGTTGGCAGTCTTTCACCAAAAATACTAAATCCAAGCGAAAAGACATTCGGCCGCCGAAGCATAAGGCAGAGACCCGTTGACTCCATTCCACTGATCTTAGTTTAAACTCATTCTCATCAAAAATTTCGATCCAAAAACCAATCAATCGATGGATTTATTTAAATATTTATATTAAATATAATAAGAGAGCGACAAAAATGTCGATTAATTTCCAATTGTTTTTGTTTTCTCACAAAATCCAAGAAATTTGTCTTAATTTCAATCATAAGTTTCATAAAATTCATTTTAGAGGAAAAATACTTCAGATTTGTCTTTTGTTAAACTCGAGGAATGTCTTCTTTGGGATTGTTGTACATTTATATGGCCTAATTCTATCATGGTACTCTTCAAACATATCATTCATTTAGATTCTTTGGTCGATTCAATTGCTTTCTCTTCAATAATAAAGAGTTTAATGCCATCAATGAAAACGAGTCTCACATTTGTTGATAACTTAATGAATAATAGGTTTAAACAAAATCAGGATTTAAGTGATGCCTAATTTGGAGGCATTAGAAGACTCAAAATTAATTCATCTTTTCTCAAGTTTTCAAGAATTTGTTCCTTTATTTGAAGGTCAATGAGTGCATCAATTGATTTGTCGGAAGACATAATGTCTGGCGATTCCATTGATGGTAACAATATTTGTGGTAATATTGTGGTAATATTGTGGTAATATTGTGGTAATATTGTGGTAATATTGTGGTAATATTGTGGTAATATTGTGGTAATA
>JAQGBD010002296.1:0-10548 GCA_034698165.1 Punctoribates punctum
GATAAACCTTGCTCATTGAATTTGACATATTTAATGTCATTTTGTTAGACTATTTTAAGGCTATTTGGCCAAGACTGATATAGAGTGTGTCCACCACTCCATCATATTCTTTGAAAATTCGAGTTTAAATTAATTAACAAATAACCCAAACAACTGATTACAGCCCTTAAGTCGAAAAACAAACGAAGATCTGAATGGTTGGCCAATGGGACCAATGTTTTTGCGTTTTGCCCTAAACCCCCAAATTTGTTGTCTTCATTCCCGCACTAAATATTAAATTGAAAGTGACTTTTCTGATCACTTTCTGATCAATACTCAGATAATGGAATATATTTGGAAACGATAGTCAGATAAATGACTACAGTATTGGTTATATAATTATTGTGAAGTCATTTCGAGTCAATTCTTATTAACCATAAATGGATTTGACATTAATTCAAACGATTTCTCGGAAGCAAACAAATTGAGGCCAAACCTGAACTCACTTTTAAAGTGTTTTCAAAGCAATTCTTAGATTTCGATAACTTTATTGTTAGTTTGAAATTTGATGTCGAGATAAGTTAGAAGCCATACGTTTATACCTCACTCAATGATTCTCTTTGATGACTGATTGGAGCATGCTGCTTTAGATTGTAACAGATTTCAAAGTACAAGAAGACCTTTATTCAAAAAATTAGGTGATTTGTTGTTAATCGATATCAGTCTTGATTGAACTTAAATTTTACTTAAGTTGAATAAAAACTGGATTTGAAAGCAATTCTTTGAAACAGTTTTCCTTCAAAAGTATCTAAAAAACTATAATTTTGATGACGTTTTACCTGATCTTGATAAATTAATTACATTTTTATAGGGTTTTCCAGCAACGAAAGTTGTAAAAGAGAAGTCGAATTTTCACAAGTCGAATTGATATTCTCAGTAATTACCAAGATGATATGTGTTGTCATATTGTTCTTACGTAAGAAAAGCAAAAAGCATTGGAGAGAGAGAGAGAGAGAGAGAGAGAGAGACCACCCAATGAGAAAAGATTGAGCAATAAGTTTATCTGTTATAATATGTTAACTCTTTTCTCTGATTTTAGACAATTAATGGACTAACCATTAGTTGAATATTGAGTGGAAGGGAACTCATCCCCAAGGATTCAAAGCACACGAATTAATTAAAACTATTGAACTTGACTTATATGTACTTTCACTTTGAGCCAAATGAGTACTTTGTTATGTCGTGCGAATACCAAATCCCTTTTGCACCTGTCGTTTGAACCCTTTCTGACGTTTAGGTCAACTCTTTGTAACCGCAGTCAACCATTTTTGATATACAAATGCCAATCAATTCTATAAAGACTTTCAAACCAGGATTTCGGTCAAAGTCTTATCATCTAATGGCGAACGACCTAGGTCTTTAAGTTATTCGCTAAGAATAAAGAGCTCGTTAATAATGAGCTAGGAACCCTTAAATTCTATCGCCACCCATTTTAAAAGGATGTACACAAAAATGTTAATAAACATCGGAACCAATTATCTATAATCTCTAAAATCTCTCAAATTTGTAATAATCATTAGTTAACCAAATATTTTCTGAGTTTTAACAGAAACTAAACTTTTAAGAAGATTAACATTCTTTTGAAGTCTATGTAAGTTTATATAAGCGTCAAAACCTTTTAGAATTACAAATTAAACTAATAATAAACTTGCTCAATTTTTCATCCTTTATATCACTTGAAGTCACGAATTGTGACTATCATAGAGAGAGCACATCTTTGACTGGAAAAACCGATAATAACCTCTAAAAGGGATTAATTCTAACCAAAAAAAAACAGCAAAATTTGAATTAATATTTGGCTCCGGTTTAAACTGTATTTACTTTTAGTAAAAAGTTGTGAAATTGTTTTGAGGCCGCATTTGATTTATGTGTGGCTAAGTTTTCACAATAAAAGTTGATTAAAATAATTAATAAATGAGTGGTGCGGATGAGGAGCTGCTCAACCATAATATGATGGAAACTCTATTTGTCACTTCATTGTTATATTGTTTTGCATAACATATTTGGAGGACACAAATGATTTATTTTACGTTTCAAACAATTGATTGAATGAAAGTAATGTTTGTCAGACACTCTCTCCCTTTCCTTTCCTTTTAAATAAATAAAGAAAGTAAATGATTACGACTAGTATTTTATTAAATGTCATTTTTATCATTCAAATCAAATACAATTAAAAACAAGAATTAGTTTCCAGAAAATAAAGTTTTAATTAAATAATAGAAAAACCTTTTGTTTAGTATTCAAACAAAATTTATTTAAATCGATATTAATTTTGGAGGCAATTAATCAAAGATCGGAGCCTTAACCCAATTCGCTTATTATTAGTCTTATTGCAAGTCATTAGTATTACTTTAGTTCAGAATTTTGACCCCGAAGTCCTTCCCTTTCTTTTATCTATTCCCTGAATTTGACTTTTGATTTAAGTTTTTGAAGCCAGGGAAATTTCGTATCTTTCGGAATTGAATGTCTTCTGCTTAGAATACTTTTGCCCTTTTTAAGTTTTCCAAAGTTCTTTGTGTCTTTCAACTCAACCACTTGATCCAGTTCTTCGTCGTTGTGAGGTCTATGACTTCCATAATTAGAGTACTTCGAAGAATAATCGCGTGGTTTCGATGGCGTCAGATCTGAAGCCGAAGATTTTGGAGGCTTTTTGCCATACTTTCGAGAACTTGCAGTACTTCCAGTTCGTGAACTGGGCCTTAGAATACCGGAAAGTCTGTCCGGTTCGTCTTCAGCTCTCTTATTGTGATGACTCACGGCTGGGATATACATAACAATGGGTTCCCTGTCATGAATATAATGTCGTTTTTGTCTTTGAAGAGTATCGCTCTCTGAGCTCGAGTTCAGAGAATTTCCCGCAGAGTTTAAGTGACTGTGACTTAAGTAACGAATCGGAGTCGAGTGTCCCGAAGGACTCATTCGGCCCTCTCTTATAGCAGACATGCGATTTAGTGAAGAGGTCCTCTTCTCCTGACGGTTTCTGTAGGCATTGGCCAAACCCCCTCTCGTGTCGTCTCTGCCATCTCTTCGAGAATACTCTGTGAGGTCTGCAGTGCTTTTATGAAGTCTTGAATTCACCCCATCTTTAAGTTTCGTATTTGAAGGGCTTTCAGTCTTCTGTTGTTTTTCTTTAAGATGTCTTCGATCTAATGTGTAGGCCTGACGGGGAGGGGGTATGAATTCAGTCACTTTGGGCTCTTTCTTTTTGTCGAAACGAGAGAGAGTCGAATAGGATGTGTCACTACCTGTTGGGTAAATGACTACATTTGAAGCCAACTCTCGTCGGTAGTCATCCTCAATGGGTCTCTCATTTTCATGGGTCAGACGTCTTTGATTGGATAAAGTACTCACATAAGAAACATCTTTTCGTTTTCTCTCAACTTCTTTAAAATGAGGCTTCGGTTCGAGGAATTCATCGAAACTTCTGTTGGGATGGTAGGGCTCAAAGTCGTCACTCGAAGCGTTAGATATTGAAATGGTTTCCTCCAATACTTCTTGTTTTACTTCCTTTCTTCCACTTCTGTTGAAGCTGTCGTTCCACTCACGAGTGGGTTCTTCGTATCGATTCAGAGAACGAGATCTCAATTTGGGAGAAGATTTCGGTAAATTTACTTTCGGACCGTCGACTCCAGAATTGAAAGTGAAACCGATTCCTTTGGTTTTGTTTTTAAGGGTGCGATTGGTGTTTGTGCTGTACTCCGATCCTCTGCCCGAATATTTAGAGTAATGGCTGAGTCCAGAGGGGGATCGTCTCTCATTCAAAGGCGTTCGATAAATAACTGTGGGATAGCTTTCACTTAAATCGCTGTATTTGTCACTTTTGTCGGGTTCTCCCCTAAAAGGTTTTTTCTTAGTTTTGTCGACTTTGCTGTAAATGACTTCACTCGGAGGGAAGTCTTCGCTCCAGACCTCATGCTTCGAGACTGGCGTACGTTTCGATGGCTTATCCGTCTTAAGTTGTGGGACATCACTGTAAGCGGTGACAAAGCCATCGTTGGATGACTTGATTACTCGAACGTAACTGTCGTTATCACTGGAAGTGTTCAGATGACGGTTCGACTTTTTTCGGTTGCATTGAATGGCGACATCTCTTACGGTAGGAATATATGAATACGAGTCACTGGTTTGCAAATTATTGAACCCTTTCGGCTCTCGTTCTAAAAATATTTTATCCAAATCCTCGGCTGAAACCATTTTCTGGTCATCAGTGGCTGGAAGTGCCCTATGGTTTCGGTAAAGTGATCGGAAACCATCACTTCTGTCACTTCTATCACTTCGATATTCAATTGCATCAAATTCTGGATTACGTCTTTCTGGTCGTTCCTTGTGTTGCTTTGGGACAGGTTCGTGGTACTTTCTGAGTGTCTTATTTCGCCAAATTTTCGTACCCTCTTCTTTGGAAGAGTATGTCCTCCCCTCTCCGGGCAGCTCAGCCGAAGATTTTTCAAACTCAACCCTATCGGCCATAAGCCGAGGACCAGAGCTGATGGTCAGCATTGAGATATTTGTCTATTACTTCAATCACTGGATTAGAAAGTTTTTCTAAACTTTTGTTCAAAAGTTTTACGCATCAAAACATTTGAAGCACTGATTCAAACACTGAAACAATTATTAAACGAAAGCTGAGAATCAATTAAAAGTGAAAATAACTGTAAAATTTTGTACGACTAATACGAATACAAATTGAATGCATTTTTCCTTAGATTACTCCTACAAATGGCCTTTCAGTAGGAATAGACATAGAAATCCTACGCCAAGTTTAAATCAAATTCAAATAAAACTCTTCTTAAAAGTTGGAAAAAATAATTGTTAACTGGTTTTGATCGAAGAACACCTGTCGGGTCACGCATGCGGTCTATTCGGCCAAAGTTGTTAACTCTTTCTTCAGACAAACATTGGTTCGGTTATGGATCATAAGTCCCTCCTTCTGGTTAGGATCGAAAGCGAAATTGCTGTAAGAAGTGACCTTGCTAGTGCTTGTACACAACAATGGACCATATACATACTATACATACATACTATGCACATTCACATAGATTCATACATTCCCTTAATTATCGTAGGATTGATCCATAATTTAAAGCTCAAGCCTTAGTTTCATTGAATAGTTAATAGCATTGCATAAGTTATTTATAACAAAATGAAAGCACAGAATAATGAGAATCGTTGAGAGGCAGAAAAACGTCTTCACCCTATTTGAGAAATTGGGTGACTTTGTGTTTCCTATTTTGTTGAGATTCTTCGCCCTCTTCGCCGCCCAATACTTATAATCGCATAAAGTTATTCAGAAAAATAAAAACTTCATTTCACTCATTAAATAAGGGAACAAACGATTTGTGTTTGACATCAATATCTCGTCTCTTATTATATGCATTCATCACAGACTTAAAGTGAATCAATTAAATGGGAATTCATTCCTCTTTTATCATTGTTTGCCTCTAAATGGCTTTAAATCCACAAAAAAGAATTAATTACACAAAAAAGTTTCTAAACTCTTCTAAACTGAAATATGCCTTTTATTTGACCTAATTTACTGATTCACTGATTTTCCACAAATTGTTTGCTTATAATTATTAACAGAATTTTAAATTTTAATTCAAAAATTACTTTTTAAATATTTGTGATCCCTTTAATTGATAATTAAAGTGAGGTATGAGTGGAAGTGTAGTTTCCGGTGAAGATTATGAATAATATGATAAATGAAGGAAAATATTGCAAATTATAAAACAATGCAAACATTTTTCGATAATCTTCAGAATGACTTACTGTTGACTCAGAGCCGATAAAATCCATAACAATTATAGATATGGAAACTAAAACCCCATATAATAGCATACCTTCTGAGCCAAAGTACTTGTGAAGCAAATAAATTGTTAGAACCGTTTGATAAGTCAGCAAATTATGTCTAAATGTTTAGGTGTGGCAATCGTTTAGTCAATACTGTCGTTGAGATCCCTTTAATATTAAATCGAAATAATTTGAGAAAATAATCGAACCGACAAATTAATAAACCAAATGGATCTATCTAAATTGATGAGAATTTTGTTGATGGTGGGCAATTTGTTCTGCCTCATTCTGGCGATTGTGGTACTTTCAATGAGTATCGGTCACTGGCATGAGTACGCTGGGGGTGCGTTCAGTATTTTGGTGGCACTCTTCGGATTATTTGTGGTCTGTCTCTACAATCATGTGGTGATCTTCGGATACGCAGTATTAGTGGGCATTGATTTGTTGGTTATGTTGGCGAACGGCATATACTTAGCAATTCTGAAGAGTGGATACTCAGACTTTTGCTTCGATGGAAGTAATGATTACTCGAAAGCTCCGAAATGGGGGTGTTTTGACTGGAAGAATGGACACTACGAAAGGGCCACCGGAGTAATGGTCTGTTTGTTTCTCGGAGTAATCTTTAGAGCCCTCAACTTCGCCAGTGCCTGTCTTTTGGGTAAATACGTATACGACGACCTCTACGACGATGGAGTGGGAGAGACCCGCAAAACACACGACTTGGCCGAAAGGGGCCGACAATTTTAAGCTCTCAAATCTCTTTTCCACTGAAAGTCTTAACCAATAATTCCTTTTTTAACTTCATTTTAATCGCTTTTGATTTCACTTCAGTTCCTTTAATTTAATGTATTTAGTCATCACTTCTTATATAGCAATTGATTTCTTATACAATATATTTGTAAAACATTTTCTGAATTTTTAAATAAAAGTTTTTCAAATAAATACAATATGTTCTCATTTAAACAACTTTTCAATTTAATCACAAATTATGGGAAATTCAAGAGCTTTCTATGAATAATAACAGTCATTTAGTTCCTGATTCAAGTCTCACATTATTTTCGATAATTTTCCTAGTTAATTAATTGTGAGTGGGCAAGCTTTCACCCAGAAATGACCATACTACTTTATGAAATTAGTTGTGAATTTCATGTTTTGATTTTTTTATGAAAAATTCTTTATTTTTCCAAATATCAAATGAAACCTCTTTTTTGATGCAATCGAAGAGATAACAGTTTTTATGGGAATTCAAAAAGTATTCCGAAATAATTTTTTGTGTCAATTGTTGTGATTATCCAACGATTTGTTTTCAATACCAAAATAATTGAGTCAACGAAAGAGTGACAAATAGTAAAGCAAACAAAGCCAATGTCAGCGACTGTCCGCCCACTCAGACTATTAACTATCTTTGGATTCCTTTCGGCGATTCACTCCTTATGTGGACTCTTATTGAATGTCGGAATTAGAATCACTCGAAAGGCTTTCTTTCCTAATATCCATAAATTGAGACCATTTTATGTCATCATTTACTTTCAAATTCTTATCGAAGAAAAATTATATGTTTTATATAAAATGCTATTTATTTAAACAATAGTAAAGTGAGCAAGGTTATACGAGATCAGCTAAATTTTTGATTGATAAGCGGAATAGGTCACTCAGCATGCTACTATACATAAGTTAGACAAAATTATTATTATTAAATAAGTTTAGTCAGTAATCGGCGGTAAGTTTTAGGGTAGGGTATGCTGTGAGCGCACTGTAGCCTAGAGTCTGTAGTGTTCGCCAAACAAGAAAACCAAAGAGTCTTCACTGGGCTCTGATCTGACCCTCTATTTCCTAATTTGGTGTTTCTTTTTAACCAAAATCTCAGCGATTATATTGTGAGTCAACACTAATGCCCTCTTCTTTTCTTAAATTAAACAAATTTGTGTTTCATTTCAAATAAAAAAATGCCGAAAACTGAGAAGAATTTATTTATTTATTAATTCTCTGATATTCTGAAAGAATTTAAATTTTATTTTGAAATCAGTTGACATCAAATGAATTCAATTAATATCGGTTTGTATTCAATGTTTTTATATAAAATAAATTCTTTAATTTGTTTAACATATATGTCAGAGTTGAGGGGAGGGCTCATTGTAGTGGTCATTGAAATGGTCTTGCTAAACAAGTTGCAAGAGTATGCTCTAATTTCCTTAACTTTATTCTGACTCATTTTACTCATTTCTATGGATTTATTTTTGAAAGAGTTGTCAATAAATTTGAATTAAATGACATATTTATTAACACATTTATTGGAATTTCTTTGAAATGTTTACATTTATTCAGTATTTAAATCAACTCTTATTTGATTGAAATTCTAAGAAATAACTTATTTCTAAACTTATTATCCATTCATTAATTTCCAACTTATTTATGAATAAAAGGATCGGTATTGTCACTGATGACAACGGGTATTGTTTGGGGTCTTTCCACTCCCCTTCTCAAGAGATATGGAAAACATATCGAAGAAGTGAAGCACTCAAACAAATTGATTGAATTCGTGTTACAATTGAAGTCAATGTTCACTAATTGGAAGGTTTTATATGATTTCTGTTTTATTAAAACCGAATTTTATTTTCAAAATTATCAAAACTTTTTATTGATTTGAATTCAGATAAATGTCTTTGAGTTGAAATCAATTACTCATTAAATAGTGTCTGACTTTGAACTGAAAATTAAATTCTTCTTATGTTTAGTATTTGTTGTCATTTCTGGTGAATCAAAGCGGTTCTGTGTTATACACAATAAGTTTGTCATACAATCCGATAACAATAGCCGTTCCCATCACTAATGCACTGAATTTTGTGTTTGTTTTGATCGGCGGTAGAATTCTGGGCGAAACGTCTCTCGACTCCAGTAATATATTCTCCAATTGTTTACAAAATTATAACTATTTTATTATTAGAATCACTTTTTGGGTCATTCCTGGTAGTGATCGGAATAATTCTGTGCCTTTTGAGTCAACATATATCCGATTAAAGCAATTCTCGTCAACTAATGTAATGTTAAACAAATTATTTTTCCATATTTTTATCATTTCTTTAAATTAAATCATTTTTAAATCACAATATTATCAGAATATTTATAAAACCATATAATAAACATATAAAAAGAAGTGGCCTTGCTTATTTCATTTCAATTTAAACTTTAATCAATTTAAAGAATATTCTTATCGTTTCATTTGAAGAGAGGAACAAAAATGAATTTCAATACTGTTGTGAATCAAATGATTGGAAATGATTTCAAATGACATATAAAAAGTAATGTCTTTCAGTGAATGCCAATAAGTTGGCTGTTCTTCGTATATGAATAGCCGTAGTTTCCAAATAATTTGGCCATTTTTTGCACTCAACGGCTATTCATATACGAAGAACAGTCAACTTATTCGTATTTCACTGTATATGAAAACATTTTTCATTTTTGTTCAAATTTAAAATAAATGATTAAAACTCTTTTCAGTCATTAAAATATGAATTTCAACAAAACAATTGTCTTTGAATTGATGCGAAAATTACTCAAATATGAGATTAAATATGTTTTTCTTTGGGATAACTATAAAACCTATCGATAATTGCTTTTGAAATACTTCCGGGAATTCTTTGATTTTTACGAATCAGATCTTCGATGGCGAGTGCCGTCTGAAAGACAGAATAGGTTTTAAAAAAAATAATCAATAGTTAACTCCTAATTGATTTACTTTTTGTGCCAACTCCTCAGCAGTGATGGTTGGATCAAATTCAATGGGATTACCGACAATTGTTCGCAGTTTGACGGGAAACCCCCCATAAATTGGTACAATTGGAAGTTTGATCCTTTCATACATTCTCCTGAAAAAGCTCTGACCGATTCTTATTGAACGGAAGGCTTCGCGAATATTCTGAGTGAAGACAGGGATGATAGGCACCTGTGCCTCGAGGGCTACTTTCGCGAAACCCACTCTTTGGCCCCACATTAGACGATAGCGTTCGTCACCGAATTGGGCTGACATTCAATTATCAATAGTTTATTGATTTGAAATCATTTTATGTAATTAACAAACCTTCGCGAACACCTCCGGGAGCTATGGACAGCAAATCGCCCCCTTTTAACACATTCGTACAGCTATTGATAGAACCGGGAAAGACTTGTAGCACTTCCATCATTAGTTTCCATCCTTTGAAAGAATATTAATCAAAGCAAATGTCAGAAAAGATTCAATTGTTTATTAACCGGGAATTCTGAAGAGGAAGTGGTCGCCGACCGCTCGGATCAAACGGTTTTTATAGAGAACACATTTAGCGGATAAGTAGTAGTAATCGAGAGGAATAGCACCATGGTAGTACACTATTAACGCCGGGCCTTCCGATGGAATGTTTTCAAAGCCAATCACTTCATAGCCGTACCAAATGAATCCGTGGGCCTCCCAAAGGACTGCCACCGCGTGAAGAGCTCCGTCCCAATAGTGCTTCCTTTCGAAGGCGTCTTTGATTTTAGCCAAATCGAGTCGTTGTCTGTGTCTGTATATGAAGATAATCAGAGCCGACGTATATAACAAAAGTATTATCAGAAGCGGTAACAAAAACGTTATCTGAAATCAAAGCCAATGATTGCATCAAAAATAGATAACCAGAGGTATCATCACTGACCACAACAGGAGTGAAGAGCCATATCAACCATTTGAGGACATCTATGTCTACATAGTTC
>JAQGBD010002297.1:0-10544 GCA_034698165.1 Punctoribates punctum
TCTCTCTCTCTCTCTCCCTCTCTCTCTCCCCCTCTCTCCTCTTTCCTCCTTATGTTTCAACGTTCCGTTCGTCTCCTCCAACATTCCAAGCATTCATTCGGGGCTTGATATAAGTCTGCTCCTCATCCTCTGCATCCCTCTATTTGTGCATTTTTTTGCCGTTTTCACACTTTTTGCATCACACGTAAGGGTGTGAGTAATTTAGCGGCAAAAGAGGCAAAATTTGCGCCATAGACTCATACTTTACAATAGACTGCATCCAGTGTTATGTTAGGCATATTTTCCCAAATCTAATGCTCTATTGAAAGCACTGTTGAGTCTGAAAGCAATGGAAGTCTGTCTGACTTTTTGCCGGTTTTAATAATTTTGTTATATAACCAAAAGAGTCTACGAAAATGAATTTTCAATGCATTGTGTTTTCAAATAGTTTTACATTCGATGAAAGAACTGAAGAACTTTTTTTATTAAATACACCAAAATTTGGTTCACTTTTATAATAACAACAGATAATTGACTCAATTCTCTAAATCACAATAAACTTGAATTTGAGATCTTATCAAAAACTCAAAGGAATGGTTAATAACTTTCATAACTTGATTTTTAATCAAATAAGAGATAAGTTTTAGAATATAATTTCTAGTTTAGGAAAGACGCCAATTATTAGCATACTCAATTATTTTAAGGTCTCAATTTTTAGATAGCTCATTTATCCTCATTTTATTTAATATCTATTCTGTTCGGATCGAAAATGTTTTGATTGTTTATATATTTGTAATTTCGGTAAATTCCTTAATGTGTAGATCCGGTTCATTCAGATAAACTGATAAACAAAGAAAACAGATTCATATAACTTATATATATATATATATATGACTCAAATCTTTCTCAATAATTCACTAAATTATCGCAATCAGCATTAGATGTCTTCTTTCACGATGTAATCGTCCATGCTAAACTAATTTCAAGTGATGTAAACAAGAAGAAAAAATTAAATTTTGTGATTTTCGGTTTCAAAAATGCAGTTTGCAACATGCTCAAATTATAATGAAAAACAAAAGAAAATTCTGATTCAAAATAGAAGAGTTGAAAGAAATATACATTAAATTAAAACAAAATAAATTAAAATCCGTTTTAAATATCAAATTGAATTAATAAAAACTAATTCACTCATTCGTTTTGATCAGTGATGCGGAAGGGTCTCCACCTGGGGGGGGGGGGGGGAAGTCCGACAAAGTTTTTCCCAGTGGGGTCTAGGATGAGGTATTTTTCAGGGTAAAAAATTTGTCGCAAATATCTTTTTCTAAAACTTATGAATTGATTTATAGCAAAAAGTACTCAATTTATTAAATGTGTATAAAATTAATTATTCAATGATTTGTATTGAATTCAACGATCAAATAATTTATTCAATAATAAGAAAAAGTAATAAGAAATGCAATCAATACAACGTTTTTTAGATAAATGTAAAATTATTAATATCTTTGAGTAATAAATGATATGAACTAAGAGAAGCTGGATAATTTTCAGTTTAATTAGTTAGTTTTTGGTTTTTAAATGACATTAAGATATTTTAATCGTGAAATAAAAAATACTTTTCGGTAAATAAGAAATAATAGGAGAAAATGAAAAATAAATTTAATGTAATAAATAAGAGATATGAAGCAATAAACACATTAGAAAATAGAAAATAACATGGCTTTCCATTTGGGGATATCATTATTCAGTTAAGGGTAGCCTTCCATCCAATGCCAGCTATGTTTGGAGCAGAGGTGCGGTTGTGTCTGTGCTTTGCATAACATAACATAAGAATTACCTTTGCTTTGAACAGAGTTCAGTGCTGTCGGGGCTGTTAGGGCCTCTAAACCACACCAACGAAAAATATTGTGCTTCAGATATAGGGCTAAAAATAGTTTTTTATTCACTATTTAGTTATATGTCATAAAAGTATGGTTTGAGTGGATTTTGTTTGTGCGCTATTCGCTTAATTAAGGTATATCTGGTTTAATAGCAGTGCGAACAACCTCAGCAGGTGATCATACAATCCAGACCAAGTTTAATCCAAGACACAACTCATAGCCAGAGTAAGAGCCGATGGCCCTCATCATAACCACCGATAGAACTGTTCTCTTGGTCTCAGAGCTGAGCGCAATTAGAGAGAGAAGAGGCGCACGAAATGTGATTATAGGCAATGAAAAGCAATGAAAAATTTAGACTTCACTAGACTTCACTAAATCTAATGTTTTTCTTTGCATTTAATAATTAGAATTAGTGATTGCATTGTAATTCGGTCCCTCTCTTGGGTGGTCTCCATATATGGGTGATCCTCATCTTAACTAACATCAAGTCGACTGACTCTGAGCTCAAGTAGTTTAGGGAGTCTTAGGTGCCTCTCAATGCCTCTCAATTTTATTTGCCTCATATTCGTTATGGCAGAGTCTGTGCAGCGCCTAATGTCTTCTGCTCTGAATATACCTTATTTTGCAGATTCTATGAATATATGGCTTATTTTGAACGTAAACACAATATATGTATAGATATGTATAATCTCTATCTGTTAACAGACAACAGAACCGAAGATCTTTTGATAATAAGAGAATTCGCACGAAAACTGAGAGACACTTAAATAAGTTCTTTGTGAGGCAGCACAGAATTGCCGACCATCTGCCCTAACGTAAGCTAACTGTTCCCTAACCCGGCTCAGTTTAATAAAGAGAAGCATCAGAATAAATGTTTGTAGCGATAGAGAGCAACAAAAACACAATAGGAAGAGGTATCGGCTCTACACTGAAGGCACAGGCATTATATGCAACCGAGAAACGAATGAAACAGAATATGAATGAATGACTGAGAAATGCGTCCGACAGTCACTGAAATAGATATGCTTTTGGTGTAACACAACGTTTGGGTGCTTTGCATACAATTACTTCTAAGACATCAATTCAACAAACATTTGAATACAAAAGAAGTGCTTCCAATCAAATAACTAATCCATTGAATGGGTGAAGACTTTGAGTGACCTGTCTCTTCGCTGCATGCGGTCTAATGAGGTTTTATGTATTTCACATCTGCCAAAGATTGGTGCCATTGGTGCCAATCTTTAATCAAATTCTTCTATTCCTCTATATATCTATATATTTATCTCAAAGGTTGTGAATCTCTGCTCTGAGTCGTCGAAACTTTTGTGGCGCTGAAAAAAATTACAAACTTTTGCTTTTTATGAATTCGCACGAAAAGAATGAGAAAATATGATTTGTGAGGGAGTTGTGTGCTTTTGAGGTGTGGGTAAAAAGCGTACAAAAGTGTGTATCGAACGCTTCCATCAGAAATGAGATAATATTAGGAACTCACTAATAATGTGCCGCATATGCTGTGCTTCCCATCGAACGCATTAAAAATGTAATATAAAAACTCAGTCATAACACAGAAAACAAAATGTAGTGCAGAAAAAGTCATTCAAATATACATTTATTGCGAATTAGATTTACATTCATTTGCTTTTCAAATATCACTTATTCGGCTCTGATTTACAACATTTTAAATATTCAAAACTTTTTTCTTAATGGCAAACAATTGGACTGAGTTTCACGAAATTGTTGTCAATTATTATCTTTGAGCTCAGAACCAAACACAGAGTATTTGCATTTCATGGATCAAAAGTCAGAGCCGGTAATGATGTCTAATGTCTTTTACACTAAAATTTCATATAAATGATTACTGAAGAGTCACTTCCACTCTTCTATCTCCAAAAACAATGTTTTTCTTAAATTATTATACGTCGCGTACAACTCAGGAGAGGGAGAGAGAGAGAGAGAGAGCAACGAAAGAGTCGTCGGTTAAATCGAGATAACAACTCGGAGCTAATGATTAATAGTGTAGTTTCGGTATAGTTTTAGTTTCTCTACAAAAACTATTTGAAAACAACTCCCATCGCTCTCCCAATTGTCTCCCAAAATGTAAACCCGGGTGCTCTCCACAACCAGCGAAGGGAGAGCTTCAACCATAACTAAAGCAAAAGTAAAGCGACGTAAAGGCAAAGGTATAGCAATGATATTGGAATGGTTTGGATGGCCTCACACATGGATTCAACGTGTGTGGCATCTGCTTTGGTGTGCGAGAGGCGTGCATCGGGTCAAGAGATCGTTTAGCGCTATCACAGCACAACCCCAGACCCTAAGGCTTTCTCATAGTTTTACTTTTATGAGAGTCTTCTCCTATGATTGCTATCATAGCTCTCAAAGAATGTTCACATTATTATTAAGACAACTTACACAATAGGTTCGGTAGATCGCGCTATTATTACCAATGTTATTACCTTAATGTCATTAGTTTAGCCAGGGATAGACTAACTAGAACCTAGACCTCACCTACAGCTCAACAAAAGTGGTATACCAGTTGACAAATCTAAACCAGATAAAAGTGACTAATTGATGGCATCCTATTCTTCATTTATTATCGCTTAAATTTTATGATGATTTCAATACACATTAAATAGAATTCAATTTATCAAATAATTTGTTTTTTTATAGCTTTTAATGACAAATAAATTGGATTTTAGTCAAGGATTTGATTCAACCGATTGGTTGCATAACTACTAAATTGCAACAAAAAGTTTTATAATTGTTTCGATTTAAAAGCAAACAATTGGTTTGGATTTAGTTTAAATCAAAGTTTTGTCGGATGACATGATTATGTCATTTCATTTGATCAATGAATGGCAAAGCAATGGATCCCTGTTTTCGTTTGTTAGACCAAAATAAGGTCAGACTTAAGTATAACATCAGAAAAAATTATTCCATCACTACTGGCATTGGATTAAAATATCTTATTTGAAAGTTTCGTTTGAATTACATTTCATATACCATTCAATGGGTGAATGTATGTGGATATGACTCTGTGTATATGTCAGAGCCTGTTCTCCCAAAGATGTTGAGGAAGAAACACACAATTGGGGGGAAAGGGGAGAGAGAGAGAAAAGAAGTGGATAGAAGTCCGCCCCATTGTGCAGTTGGTGTTATGTATCAATAAGAATAGGCTCCTACCAGATGTACGCATAAGTAATTGTTGGCAAACACTTATTGGTGTCTTTCATAGTTGGGGCCTATCGCTCGCCAGTACAGCGCAGAAGAGGTGGTGCCAGAAGCCGTCAGTCCGCCCTGAATAAGACATAAGAGGTCTATATTGTGAGTGTGTATGAGTTCTATGCATTACTGCGGCTAATATTGGGCTCAATTGAGTTGAGATGTTTGAGGGATCAATAAATACTCATATTTGCCGTTCACCGTCTCATCGATGGTTTGATTGCAAGAATACAGTGAATGCTATGTCTCGCTATAAAAAGCAACGCTCAGTGATGTCAACCTTTTGAAAACTTAGTTACAAGTGAGTCGAGCAGACCTTTCGTAACCCCGAACCACAATTGAGTTGTTCTCTAACTTTGATTAACTTATTAGACAATCACTCAAAAGGGTTATGATTTAAGGCATCAATTTTGTGATAACTCTTCTAAATTATATCCCTTTAAATCTGATTAATCAATGATTTATTAATAATTAATTAAACGCTAATAATATTTGACGACTGTTTGCAAGACTTGTCTAAGAGTTGTCTCATCGCTGAACGAAGATTTCATTTCTAATAAACTGATATTTCTTTTGGAGAGTCAACAAAATCAGTCAAAATTTTTCTCTACAGTCCTTATCTTCCGCTACAGCTTCCCAAGAGCTTAGGCCTCATGGCTTTGGAAGCACCGACACGAAGATCGCTTCCAGAGTCATCGCGGACATCAAATCCAAGCTCTCCGACATCAAGTCTGGTAGAGAGCAGTGGAAACGCTGCCCTTTACATGAAGGCCGTATCAGAAGGGGCCCACATCTTGGCTCAGCATTCGTCTCACACTCCGCATACATCACATGTAAGCAGCCTTTCGCCATCCAACAGCTCACTTCTGGATTCGCCACAACAATCCCCACTTCAAGACAGTGCCAGCCATAAGTCACTTTCACCTCAACCACCATCACTTCCGACGGCATTCATGGCGCCCAATATATCAGGTGTCGGCTCATTCGCACTGCAGTCAGCGGTCCGTTCGCTCAAGTTTTCCATTGAGAACATTCTTTCGCCAGAATTTGGCAAAAATGAAAAAGAGTGTCGAAAAAACATTATAACCAACGGTGAGAACAAACTCAAGTCTAATCACCGGCACAATAGTCGCGCTCATCCTTTAGATGTCTCTTCGCTAACCAATAAACGAAAACATTCTTCAGATTCTGAGAGTTCAAACATCAGTTCCCTCAGCACTACATCCAGAGATACTGTCAATACTCAAAGGGACTCTTCGAACGGCCAGAAAGACATTACTCTACCCTCTCTGGAGAAGAAGAACTCAGACAAAATGGTTTGGCCCGCGTGGGTCTACTGCACCCGATATTCAGACCGACCCTCTTCTGGTGAGTACTCAAAGTCATTATAAGTTAAATATAAGTTAAAAGCTTTAATCTCGTTCAATCGATAATAAGTGACCAAGCACAGTAATCCATTATTAGCTAAATTATGGTCGGATCTGAATTAATTGTCTTTTGAACTGAATATATCAATCAAACCAAAAGAGAATCGGTGAGAGTTTTAATGAAAAATTTATTTGAGGACACACCCCAATTGACAACGAATTGCCTAAAATATGTCAATTTTATAATAATTTTTCTCATTTAAAGTATAAACTGAGCAAACAATACATGCGATACGCTTTTCCCTCAATTGAGTGCCGGTATAACCAGTCAATAAATATTTCAACTCAATGTTGTTGTATTTCCAAGATATTGATCATGGTGTTTTGTGGAAACTCTTGAAATGCCTTCTAAATTATACATGGGTTAGAATATGTGTATTGATATTTCAAAGATAAAATGTAAATTAAATTGCATGTGAATAGCATTGCTGTCAATCAACAATATTTTTGGTGACTCCTTATCCGCACTCAAAACTCAATGCAAAGAATGAGAGAAATATAAATACATTTATTAATTGTCAAACTGATGGTGAATATCAATAATACGTATAATTAGTATATAGTGTCTGTCAAAGTGTCGCCAAATTGTGTGCTTTTCTTCCATTCCTGAGTATATTGTAAATCAAGTATTGAATAATTGAATTTTCAGATAATTAACATTTCTTTTGAAAGGAGAGATAAATAAATGTATTTTGCTTTTGAAAGTCACTTCACATTCATGTGTGGAATGCATGCCTTCCTCTCATTTATTAATTTTAAATTATTGAGAATCGCAGAGAAGTTGACAATACATTGAATGACAAAACAATTAACTGATGAATAAAAATGCAAATCCTCTGAGTTAGTCATTGATTTGAACTGTAAGAGCCTTTCACTCACTCTTCTCCATAAAATCGAAGCAATAAAAAGCTTTTTTGGATTAAATGTTTATCTTTGGATCATTAGCTCAATAAAAGGGACCATAAGAGACCATAACTGTTGTGGACATAAAGTCATTCAAATATTTTGAAACTGAATTCTTAGACTCAAAGCAGTGAAATGTGTGCAAAGTTTACCTAAATTACTGATAGAGAAGGAGACTGAGTGAACACAAGTTTACATTCGCCACAAAAGTGTTGCTCTATTTGCACAAAACTATAATGGATGTGATGACAATTTCTTTGGGTAAACCCGGTTCTTAACATATGGCAAACTCTGATTAGCACTGACTTTATCTCAAACACCGACGAAACAGCCACTGATTTATTGTGACAATAGTTTGGGAAATCGAAAGAAAAATGAGCCATCAATTGAAGTTAGGCTTAAGCTATGATACAATCTGTATCTCATATTTATTTAACGTATATTAGCATTACTTTTATATTTGTCTAATTTTTCTTCGTTTTTGCCAAAAATATTTATTGAGTGGAAGCCAGACATGAATTATGTGTTAATATTAATGTTTCGATTTTGTGAACTTCTATTCACTTTTTTGTAGTTTATAGCAGAAGAAGTGATACTCATTTGAAAGGGAGTTGTGGTCCAAACAATAACACAGAATATTTTTCATTTATATTTTAAGACATAAATAAATATATATTTATTGGATTGCATTGAAGTGAATCCATGAATCAGTTTCGAAAATGATAAGAGACTACTATGTAAGGAATGGCCTACGACAGCATAAGACCACATTCTTCATGATTGAAGATCTACTGAAATTGTGTATGAGATGAACCGGTGAGAGGTAACTATTGTGAGAGGAACGTCATGTCGACTCATTGATTGTCCCATAAAAGACAGTTGTGTGAGGTCTTAGATGTGTCTCAATTGTCGATCACAATATTTTGGCTAATTTTGATTGATTAGTCGGACCACACATTCACACCCAGTTTGAGACCAAAGAAAAAGTGAAAGTTTAGTCCAACCAAACATTGCGAGCATTGAAACCACTATTAAAGTGATATATAATAATAGTGTCACATATTGTGGCAAAAAATCGTTTCTCTCATTCATGGTTTTCCACTGTTTTGAATGCACACATGTTTTGACCACTTTTCAGATCATATGTCTGTCTATGAGTTGCAACAGTTTTTCATATTTTATAGATTGTCTCCTATTTTGTGGTCAAAATGATAAGTTTTGAGCATTTTTTGGACTTTTATGACAATAGTTAGTGAAAGTGTGATATTCGTTATGTAAGTGATTGCTATTAGTTGTCATTTTGCTAATAAGGCTGTGAAACATATGAACTAAATTTGCTGGAGTTGTGCCGCAGGCATATCAAGTACTGGAGGGAGAGAACCGGCAAAAGAAAGAAATAGTGAACAACTCTTAACATAGAGTATAAGTGCGGTGTGTGTGGAGTATAACTGCTCCAACTGGTATGTCTCTCCCCACCGAGCATTGAAAAATGTAAGTAATTTAGTAGTAGCTGTCATTGGAGGACCACCACCGTTGATTGTCCGTATACCTGCTCCTTTGATTCTAGAAGCCAGTTTCGGTCTAGACTTGAGACAGGACTGGCATTCATACAAATGCCGTCATTTTCTAACATTATTGGTCTTTAAATACTTTTATGCCATAGTTTTAAATAAGTCATATTCTTTGGTTTTATTCTGAGCACTAAGTTTAGTGACTTTCTGTTTGGAGACATATTCATCTGAGGCCTGGGAATGAGCCCCAGGCATATCACGGACACAGCATTCATATCCAGTACTGATTGCCTATTAGATAATACTGTCAATTGATAGTAAAGTCTGACTGTTAAGTAAAATATCAAGTTTATAAATGACACTAATAATAGTTATCATTGCAATACTTACACTCGCCTTCTTGTAGGAGTAATACTACAAATCAGACTCCTTGTGCACGCGGGCGGTCTCCATAACCATTTCCATATCTCATCGTGCAATGAGTTGATGGTTTGTGGTCATCGTCTTATGTACTTATAATATACGGCTTCGCAGACTTGAAATTATTTGCAACGCATGTGAATACGTTATACACTTTATTGCACACAATGTAATCAAATGCAATGAATTCATTACCAAATAAGTTATAAAACCTTTCAGACTATTCGGCAAATACTTGAAAAATGCCATAAAATTTGAAAATTTCCCAAACATTATCAGACTTTTCAGTGTAAGGGATGTTAAAGAGAAAAACCGATAAATAGAATATCAAATCGAGTCTTATGTTTAACAACTTTATCCAAGAATAAAAACATGAATCGACTTCGTTTTGAAATTCATTTGATTCTCAAAACTTTTATCATTTATTTGCGAATTTTCAGAAGTATTTTATTGAAATTGATTTGAAATATCATAGATTAGGAAATAATATGAAAAAGTAGTTCAAAATACAATTCCCAATAGAATAGTAAGCCATCAGTTTTAAAAACTTTCTTTATATGCTTTTTTGATTTATTAAGGTTAGCACGCAATTTGACAAGGATCATTCTCTATGAAACTATTTTTATTGTGTTTTTCCTCAAACTTTCTCCGACTCTAAACAAGTCATAAAAGAGAAAAATAATAAAACTATTTTCGTCTGCAGTTTTCAACTAATTTTTCATTTAGTTCTTGCGTTCAAATATTCAAATATAAATTCAATTCTGAAGTGAAGGCGAGGATAGGACTCGTAATTCTCTCCACTTCTCACAATTGGAGTCACAAAAAACCAAATGAAAGCATATTTGCATTTAAACACAAAAAACTCTAATATTAGTTCTCTTATTTGCATTAGTACTGCATTGGCACAGAATAACTCCTCTCTGTTCATGCGTTCGTTGCTGACTAATAAAATACATTAAATCCCATTCTATCGCCATTCATAGCATATGCATAGCATTGCCCCGAATCATATTTTATCAGATTATGTGGTCTTTTATGCATTCAATGCTTTTACACACAAATTCAAATGGATTTAAACAAAATAATATCTATTACTAATAGACTAACTATTACTAAGATAACTTTTAAAACAGCTCTCTCTCTCTCTCTCTCTCTCTCTCTCTCTCTCTCTCTCACTCTCACGATCTCTCAGATGTGTGTAAGCT
>JAQGBD010002298.1:0-10544 GCA_034698165.1 Punctoribates punctum
GAATTTCATATTCAGTCCATTTTTAGTTCAATTATTATATTAATTATTATTTTCATTATTTGAAACGTCGTTTGCCTTTAGATTGAAATCGTTTGCATCCAATTTGGTTCCAAAAAAGTTTATTCAGAATTTGTTTCACAATTATATGCAAAATGTTTAGAAAAAAATATATATTTAAATGACTTAACAAACGTTTGTTGCGTTTTGTGACAGTTTTTCTCGAATTGATTATCAATTAATTGAGAAATATATTTATCGAAAGAATATTTAATTATAATAAAAATATTATTCTTTTTGTTAGAATAATATTTTGATTAATGAAAGAAATTTCTTCTTTTTATCGAAAACAATAAATTTCAGACTTTAGACAGAATTGAAATTAAATACTTCATTGAATTTATTCAATGGCTTTGAATTTGAAAATTTGTAAAATTGATTCAAAATTAATGGTTTTGATTAAAACTTCAGTCAATTATAAAACTACTGCTTATAGACAGTGATTAAAAAAAAATATACTCTTTTGAGGGCTGTTTGAGTGCAAAAAAGTGTTATATTTGAAGAAAATATTGCCTTTTGTGTGATTTATCGCAAGTTTTGTTTCTGCAAAATGTTTAATAAGTGTTCGACTTTGAGGGACACGTCTTGCAAATCAGTTTTAATGATAACCGGGTTTAAGGGTTTAACACAATCTTTGAATAGAAATTTGAACCAAATTTTAATGGTTTTAAACACTATATGATTGACGAAAATATTTCAAAAAAGCATTTAAATTGAATTACACTCCGAATGGCAACAAATAATTGATTGGTTTTTCGATAAAAGGATATTTGAAATGAAATTTCTTTTGTCATTAATGACTACCAATGAATAACTGTCACAAAATATCTATAAATTAATAGAAAGAGTAATCTCTGGAAAATTTATTTTCGTTATAAAACGTCTATTAAATGAATCGATAGTTTTTAGAAACATATAGTCATATAAAAGGCCTCACATTTGAAATCATTTGAAATTAATTAACAAAAATATATTGAATTATATTCGAAAAGAAATTGTTTTGGTTTTCTTCTAAATTTATCTCTCATTAGATTAGTATTTAATCACATTTTCTATTCAATGGTAATAATAATCGCAATTATTATTAAATGTCTTATCGTTTCATATAATCGGATAGACATTCAAAATATATTTAATTAGATTTTTAAGGTTGAGTCTGACGGCCAGTCGGGCCAACACACCGACCAAATGGGGAAAAAGCTGACAAGAGAATCGCCGCAAAACCACTTCCGTTTGTGGCCGACGGCAAGGCCTGAGTCTCGACTCCGACCACTTATGTCGAAGTGTTTGCGACGATCTGTACATAGATTAATGTTTTTAATGTTGATATATATATAAATATAGACATAAATTATATTAAATGAATATTTTCTTTACAAGTAATCAAACCTATAATAAGTGTAAAATACTATTAATAACTATCACTGACTTAACTATCAGTTTTTTACTAAAACTTGTTTTAAATCTCATTTTCTTACATTTCTTACAAATATTTTCCCACAAAATGTTATTCTTTTCGGACTAACTATTGATTAATTTAATGTCTTATACAAGACTTGAGTGGATTTGTGGACATAAACTGTGTTTGACGTCAACTCTTCTGTCTTTAAAAATGATGTAAAATAACTGTTTTTCTATGAACTCTCTGTAAATTTATATAGGAATTGATATATTATTTTGCGACTGATTTTTGCCGAAAAGGCTGTCGACTGAAGACAAGAAGAGCACAACTATTCTCAAAACTATAGGCTTTTGTGATCACTATTCTCAGTGAACGACACAATTATATAGTTTTTGGTTAATTATTGTAAATATTTGTTAGTTATCTATATATCTATAAATGTATATCTCAATAGTTATCTAAAAATCGATTGACAGATGTATTCTTCAATCGTACGAAAGGCCCAAAAACCAGAGTTTGAATTGACATTAGTTTTCGTCACTCATTCGAGTTATCAAATCGAAAGTCCGACCGAAAAACTTGATGTCATTTCTGTGTAAATAGATTTAAATGTTGTCGTTTTTAACATTAGTTATCGATTTGTTTATTATTTTCAGTTGTTTTTAGGTATTTCAGGGTATTTCCCAACAATTCTATATATTTATTATTAAATTTAATGAACGATTAGCTCATTATTTGTTATTTCAATCTATTGAACACATTTTGCGCAAAACTTCGGCTAATTTTCAATTCATTTCAATAATAATGTGTTTCGAAGACAACAACTCTTTGATATATTTCTCTTCATTTGTATTCCTTTTTCAAAGTCGATCAACAATTGGTAGACAATTGGTATCTCTGTCTCGTATCGAAACAAATGCCAACCAATTGATTGATTAATAGATTTAAAGTAATTTTAGGAAATCTCGTCACAGAATTAAAAATTATTAGTATTTTAGCCTCAATTCAAGGCCTGTATAGGAGTATAGGCTCTGAATAAACAATTGATTGAAATAACTGCTAATTAGACTCAAAATTTGTATTATTATTGAAATGTCTATCAATTAGTTGTCGCACATATTTAGTCCGATTAATCGATTTACACTCATTACACATGAATTGAATTAATCAATATTGTGATCATTTTATGCACATATCTATGCTTATGATTATTATTATTATTATATGATTTCATATATTATTGTATTATTAATATTATTATTAAGTTTTTGTTCCATAAACTCACGAATAGAGGCAACAAATGCACCAAAACTACTAAAAACAAATCATATTTTCATAAATAATAAACATTTGGCAAACAATTATTGATAGTTATTCTCGTAATCTATATATCAAATCGTTTTAATTCTCATTTTTAATAACCAATTATTTTATCGAATAATTTGATGTGTTTTTTGACATATTTTGTGTTAGACTTCAAATAAATCATTAAATGGAAGACTATTCTGAGGTCACTCCTGAAGAGTCTCTCCTCTCAGCCATTCATACGGTTTTGATTTTCATAAGTTATTTGATTTAAAATATCGATTGTTTTTTTGGTATTTCTTTACATTTATAGCAAACGAACAAAAAACAAATGTTTAATATCGAGAGTAATGTTCTAATAATTGTTTGGTTATTCTGAGCACAACTATTGCTGTGAAATCAGTTTCAGGAAATCCTAGTCCGGGTCTTAATAGAGAGACGAATAGCTTTTCTTTTTATCCTACTTTCCATTCAATCATTTGGCTGTCAATTGATTTCTCATTAAAATACTTTTTCATACGATTTATATGTAAACACATTTTCTCACAAAAGATATCTTAAAATATGTCTCAAAACAATTCACAATTTATTTTCAGAATCGCTCCGAAAAAAAAATTCGTATTAAAAATAAAATTAAAAAAGTTTTATCGATATATATATTGATGTTTATCTCTATGTGTGCCTCATATTAGATGTTTTAATACTTAAATTATAGTTTCAAATAATTTCACAAAACTATTGATATATTAATAGTGAAAGAAATCGGAAAACATCTGAAAATTCCCAAAATTAGTTCAAATCATTAAAGACATCACTTTTATGTCGAAAAACAACTATTATATCGAAAAACAAAGTGTCGAAAACACCAGTGATTAGTAAATATAATGAATTTTTCATAACTACTGTGTATTAGAAGTAAAAAAAATATTAGAAATGTTAACAAAAAAAAGTCTTTTAATATTCAATGAAAAATAGTTAATAGATTAGAAAATAAATCATAAAATTCTATATTTCAATGCCTTTAACTTCTAAGAGCAAAATCTATATATAATTCTAATTAAATATTTAATTATTTAAATATTGAATAAATTTTGTCTATAATTATGTTTTCTCTCTTTGAATGCCTTAAAATGTTTTCATTCTTTGAATTCTATTAAATATTTGATTTGACAAAAATATATTATTTTTAATCTATAATTATATTTAATTATTAATCTCTGATATGGATGTGATTCAGACTTTATGCTCGTATACTAAATATTTGCATATATTTGGTGTCATTTTTAGGGGTATTTCTATTATTCAATTGTTTTTTGTGATCAAAATATTAAGATTTCTATCGATTATCAGCAAAACTATTGGAAAAAAATAAAAATTTATTAAAACAAAAAATAGTGAAACTTATTATAAACACAATTATATTGTAATTCAACGAATTATTATCACTTCTTATGTGAAACACTTTTCTTCTTTCGAAGGAAATTAGTCTCAATTCTTATAAATAGTAACAAATATTATAATTGTAATCGAATTCAATTAATATTTTTATTGTCCGAATAATAAAACCCCTTATGAACTAAAATTTGGAGATTTAAATAATAGCTACAAATCTATATTAAAAGTGAATATCTGTCCAAACATTTCTTTGAAACACACAATGCTTTCCATTTATTAACTATTATTAATAATTACTGATAATTATTAATATTTGTCTCTTTTGCACAGTTATTAAATCTCTAATACTATTCCTATTGGAGAACATGTTTTTCGAGTCTAAAGAAAATTGTAGATAAAAATTGAATACAAATATAATTTACTTCTATTATAATAATAAATAAATTGTTATAATAGTTGACACAATTATAGACACAATTATAGAGAATTCGATTCAAAATAAGGAAAAAAGTGTCGATTTTTGTAAATAAATTTTGATTCTCTGAATAGAATTTAAGACAAAATATATTATTGTTTTATATGCTATAAAAGTGAAAAATTTCGCAAAAAATGTTCATAAAAATTATCATTTTCTGAATGAATAGATGAAAGGTTTCCAATACAGGAATAATCTTTTTCGAGAATTTTGGGCTAAAAATGTTTTTTAAGCTTTTGTCTAAAAAATCAATTGTCTAATGAGTTTGTAATGACTTTTGGAACGGTTCTAATCGATTGTAAATAAGATTTCTTTGAGTGAATGACAAAAATTAGTTTTTTCTGTATTTTATTTATTTGTAATTAATATCAATAATAAATTTGATATAATTATGGGTTTATTACTGATTTGCTGAACAAAACACAGAAAAGGAATTGTTTTCTCAAAATTTTGTTGTCATTCATAATAACTATTGTAATGACTTTTAATCTAAATTTTCAACAAAATTGTATAAGAATTTAGTTTTTAACAAAAAATAATTGTAGGAAATCGACGATTGGTCTCATTGTTTACGACAGGGTTTTCATTGAATAAAAAAATAGTTTAAATGTATTTCTCTTGGTTTTGATCGTTATTATAGCTATTGTTTGAATTTGTATTAAACTATCAATAAATGGTTGTATTAATAAGTGTTTACTTCCATTCGATGGAATAAATGGTATCACAGTTTCGGTATTCACTAAAGAATCCCATTTAGAGTCAAATTCAATGTTTTTGGACAAACTCTTAAACACTTATTACTGTAATAATTGAATTAATAATTGTATGCCTTTTAAAGTATTCAATAATTTGATTGACTTATTGAAGACCGCATTCCTTTTGTTCCGATTTCCTGACGAAAGATCTTCGGATCAATTCGTTGTAAAACTACTGAATATTTGATTCAATGAAATGTTATATATATTTGTAATTCAAGCGATTAATTGCTCTTTAGTTCTGAGTATTTGAATAAAATTTGACGGATTAGACGTTTACTGCATTACAATCTATTTGTCCTTTTATTCCACTTTTGATGAGATAGTTGTCTGCAAAGCAATATCTCCACATTTTTTGATCAATTTTGACAGTTGTGAGCTAGTACAAATACTCTACAAATACAGAAACAATTAAATTAGTGTTAAATAAATGTCTGATAAAATGAAAATTAATGACTGATTTAACGTAGATTTAAGGAGTCCTTGTGTCGGCTATTCATTAGTGCTGAGCGATTGGCACAGTTTGACATTGAGTTTCGACAATCGTTTCAAACATTTTTTTTAAAAATTTTGATTTTAGCCGATTTTAAGATTTATTTGTGGCTCTAACTGTGGTTAAAATGTCTAATAAAGAATTTGAAGGAAAAGTGGTTATAGTGACCGGTATTCCACTTATTATCACAATTAACAGGAAATTAAATCAATTTTGAATTTAGGTTCGAGTTCTGGTATTGGAGAGGGAACTGCTCTCAAGTTCTCAAGTCTGGGGGCAAAAGTAGTGATCACCGGAAGGAATGGAGAAAAAGTCAAACGAGTAGCCAATAAATGCAGACAATTGTCTAAATTGGATGAAAATGTAATTTTAATTTCAATCATATTCTACTTAATTATGAAATTTGTGTTCAAAAAATATTTGTTCAGATACTTGAAGTGGTGGCGGATCTCAATCAGAGAGAAGATATCCAGAGATTAATTGAGACAACGATATCCAAATTCAATCGGTTGGATGTGTTGGTCAATAACGCGGGTATTGTTGGACAGACTGACATTGAAAGCGATGACGTCGAAGAAAAATTCGATGAAATAATGAATACGAATGTGAGGGCTGTCGTCCAGTTATGTCACTTAGCCGTTCCCCATCTCAAGAAAACTAATGGCAATATCGTTAGTGTTTCGAGCGTTGCCTCAACTAAACCGGTCAGTCATCACAAATGATTATTCAATTAAATGATATGTTTTGTAATGTGAGGACAGCACCGAATTCTGTTTGGCTACTGTTGTGCTAAAAGTTGTGTCGATATGATTACCAAATGTCTGGCAATAGATTTGGGCAAAAAAGGCATTCGAGTCAATGCTGTGAAGTAAGTCAACTCAACTCAATTTGCATTCACTTTAAATCAATTAACTCTTGAATTGATTGCAGTCCTGCTGTCATCCGAACCAATATATTCGAAGCCGGCTTTGGATTAGACCAACAAAAGACAGAACAGTTTATTTACGAGGACTGTAAGCAGACGTATCCGCTTCAAAGACCCGGAGAACCCGAGGAAGTGGCAGAGACTATAGCCTTCCTCGCCTCAGACAGAGCCTCTTTCATCAGTGGAGCAACTCTTGAGGTCGATGGGGGCTCAATGTGGACCTCTAGAGGCGCTGACCCTAAATAATTTCATATTTGATGGTTGTGTCAATTAATTAGAATACTAGTAAAAGAGAGCATGGCCAATTTGAAAGTGAAGTCTTTTATTTCCAATTAATTATAATTATTATTAATTATTACTACAATTGAGATGAAATGTGACACAAATTCAGTCGTTTTACAAATCATTTTTCAATATTTAGTATAAATGAAAAAATTAAAATCAAATCTAATATTCTGTGGATTCGTCGGTAAACGAAGACAAGTATTTCCTCCCTTTGTCTGACTGTTTGGACACAAAAAGTGTTTACTTTAGTATTAATTCAAATGATTTTCAATTGAATAATAAGTGAAAAGAAAATTACAAATACTTTAATCCATTTCAAAAGAGGTTGAAATTCATTTTTCCAAAAGGTGTCCCGAAATCGTTTTGTTTCGCCATTGAATCCGACCAACTGTTCCACAAAAGTATATGAATCTCCGATTCTGTGCTTACATTAATCTAATCTTACCGAAGCGCAGTTCTAGATTTTCAAGATCATTTTAGCCATTTGTTTAATTAATTTGATTTATATTCTTACCCTGGGATCCACCTTTGATTAGAGAAACCAAACCAAGAAGAAATGAAAAATTAGAATTCATCTGCTTTTGAAACTACAATCTATTTAAGTTGAATACCTGACACATCTTTGATTGCATTTCGTAGGGATTGAAATCAAGAGTTATTATTATTTCATAGGAATTGATTATATAAAATGAGAAAGCTCAATTTTGAAGGACAATAAATTTAGGTAATCAATATTGGAGTGTGCATAATGTGCATGATCATCTCAAATAATGTAAATTAAGAGACATTTCGTAATTTCTTTGAAACTAATCACAGAATTTGTAAAAAATGAGGAATGAGTGGACTCACCATCTTTTTGACGAAATCCAATTTATTTGTTTGTTTTGGTGAAAAAGAATCAAAAATTGGTCACAATTTTGTGTCAATTTGTTACAACTCATACCTTTCGGCCCTATTTTTTGATGAAAATCCAAATAATTTCGAAATTTAATATATTTTTGAAAAAGAAATCAATCAATTTATTCACATAAGAATGTACTTAACAAAGTTGCATGCTTATGCTTATCCTTACCAAATTCATCTGAAACAGAAAATTCAAGTTATTTAGTTTTATTGTAAAAAGACGAGAATGTTTGAAACTGACCCCTCTCTTTGTCCAATCATTGTATGGGTTTATTCGGTCGTCTTTTGATAAATCAACTTGTTGATCATTATCTATGTTTAATAAAATTTTATTAATGTTACCAAGCTGTTTAAAATTTCACAAATTATTTAATGGTAATTATTGTTCTATTGAATCAATCTTATTATCCCTTATATCACCCCTCAATCTACGACAATGCCGGTATAGGCGAGGGGAAGGTCCGAGACCCTAGGGGGGGCAATCATATCGTAGGGTAAGGTCAAACGGGTCTGTTGTCCAGGGAGGGGGCAATCCCAAATTTTCGAGTCTAGGGGGTCCGGATTTTTTGATATCATTATGAACTTTCCTGTATTCTCCGGGTTTACCGGGAGTATGATCATCCACATCATTTTATACGGGATGCCGCAGATTAAGAGGTAAAACAAATATAATTAAGCAATAAATAAAAGAGAAATCGTCTCTTCGAAAGCAATTTTGTTCTTACAATTGGGAACTTTAACTATAAGAGCTGAGAAGATCTGAAAAGACCTAGTTAATCCAATTGATTGGCCAAATTATCTTTTAATATAAGAACTTTTTTTAGAGCTTACAAAATGATAGACAATTAGTTCTTTTGATCTTTTGTTTACTTTTGCTAAAAATATTTTCCTAAAAGACTGGAAAATAACTTTTGGGTCACTTTTAAGAATCTTTAAGTGATTTCAATAAATTATTATATTTTTGTGTAATCATTGAAACAATTTTTAGAGGCATTTAAAACACTTTACCTTTTGTTGCATTCGTTAGACTTAACATAAATACCAAACAAAAGTACAGAATAATTGACGACAAGATGTTTATCCGGAAATTCATGATAACTAGCAGTTGAGAAAAATTGAACTTGTTGAATATTTGAATAGATATTTAGTTACCGAAGGGATAATATTTGCACAGAATAAAAATGATGGGAAAATATGCAAATAAATGACTTCGAGTAAAATCTTATGAATAACTGTTGGAAAATATAAATCAGAGTCAGTTTTATATGAATTATATCGAAGATAAAGAAACGATGATTCAGTTCGTCATTTCTAATCCTATACCGTTCCTCACAATTGGCCAAAACGGAGAACCGAGTGATGAACCCACGCCTTTCAGTTTCAACTTCTCGGAGCAAATCTAAGTATACCTGAAAACTGTTATTTTTTATGAATCGAGTGAATCGAGTGGCGGAACCCCAGAATCAAATTTTTATTGATAAACGAATTTCGTGGCTCTATATTAGTATTAATCAAAATCATTGATAAGATCTTAAGCAATGAATTCCGGATATTATTTAATTGAATTTATTGTCAGATGAATTTAGAAACTAATTTGAGATTAATTTATATCGTCTAGGTCCTTAATTCTATTATTCAATCTTATTTATTATCTCAATTTCCACTTTATTTCTCATTAATTGCCAGAAATTTCATTGTGAAATTGGCTTGCTTATTTTTAGTTAGATTAAAAAAACATTTACCAAACAAAATATATTTTTAAATAAATTGATTTCATTTTAAATCATAATTAAATATTAATTATTTCTTTTAGTTCTTCATTTATTATTAATTTTTGAACGAAATGTTTGAAAACTGGTGACACCAGTGGTGGACATCTCTTTGTTGTTTCGTAATACCCGTCCAATAATAATATATTAAACATCAGTCATATCGAAGAAATGCAATAACTTTGTCTTTTTTGAGTCAATTCGATAGTTTGGGCGAAAAGTTGGATAACTTTTAATTTATTTTTTGCAATAATACCAATGGATTGGATTCGACGAACAATTCGTGTATTACCTGTCGTTGTATTGGCTTTCAATACAAAACATTAAATTAATATAAAGTATTGAATAACAGTTTATTCTTATATATCGTGTAATAAATCTTATGCTCAAAAAATAACTAATTTTCATCTGGAGATCAAATTTCCATTTTTCAAAGAAATCAATTTTATTCTCTTATCCGTTACGTAATGTTCTTTGATTTGAATAAAGATAATAATAATAATCATTTATTTCAAAGTCAGACGAAATTCAATATAAATACTATTTATAATCAGTTTTAATTAAAATACAATTCATTCAAAAACTAAAAATAAATTTCAAAAATCAATCAAAAATTCATTTAATAGTTAGAAATTATATAATAGGAGATACCAGGCATGGGCGAGGTCCGAGACCCTAGGGGGGGGGGCCGTAGGGGGAGGCTGATTCGAGCTCTGGTCTAGGAGGGGGCCAAATGGCCAATTTTCGACCTTAGGGGGGGGGGCCAAATAAAAAAGCCGT
>JAQGBD010002299.1:0-10527 GCA_034698165.1 Punctoribates punctum
GATCGAAGGAAAAATTGGGCAAATTTATGGATATTTTTGGTAATTTTCGGAAAATTTGGCCATTTTAACCCGATTTTAACCGAATTACGTACGATTCTAACTAAATTAGGCCCCAATAAACCGGATTTAACCCGAATTTGACCGAAAATGGCCGTATTTGGCCGAAAAACGGCCTTTTTTTGGCCCCCCCCCTAAGGTCGAAAATTGGCCATTTGGCCCCCCCTAGACCAGAGCTCGAATCGGTCTCCCCCTACGCCCCCCTTAGGGTCTCGGACCTCGCCCACCCCTGCCTATATACTAAGATCAATTTATTTTTAGAAAATTCTCCCTAAATTCAGTGATCGCAAAGGTACCCGACTTCAGGGTGGGGGGGTAACTCCTTGAATTTTTCGGGGCGTATGATCCCATAAAAAATAATGAAGTTTTGGGCTATACCCCCTTGGCGATTACGCTTTAAATTTGTACTCTCTATGAGCTTGCCCATCTCTGAATTAATAGTTTGGTGAATGTCTTCTTAAAATAAAAGCTTTTACTTAATTAATGATTCTTATGTACGAAAATAATAGGACTTTCGTTCAGATAATTGGCTGAAGTATTCAATCAATTGATTGTGGGATCAAAATGAGCGAAAACATGAACATCACTGAACTGTTTGCCACTAATTATAACTCAATTTTCGATAGATTTGGGGACAGTATTGAGTTATCTTCTCATTGCCTGAAAGTAGTGCTCAGTTTGACGAAGAAACAGAAGAGTCTGTCCACAGGCTATGCCTACGGAGAGACAGTGTCTGTGCCTTTGACCAGTGCTGAGACCAAATTAAAGGCCGATTGTATGAAACATTTAAATGCTTTCAATCAGACAATACTCCATCAGTTGATCAGTCAGTACCAGAATAAGTCGTCAAACAGTCGTTTGAGTGGACAGTCGGGTGACAGTGAACAGGAGTTCCCCTCTGTTAACGAGTGGTATGCGGTCAGCCTCTGGTCAATAGTCTTCGTGTCGATGGTTTTGTTCGCCATTTTCGGCAATTCGTTAATCATTTGGATAATAGTCCGCCAGAAAGTGATGCGAACAGTGATCAATATATTCTTGGTCAATCTGACCATATCCGATCTGTTGACCGTCACATTTAATGCCTCGTTCAATTTTGTTTTTATGCTCACCGGGAACTGGCCCTTCAATTTTCATTACTGTGTATTCAATAACTTCATCAATAATCTCACGATTGCTTCCTCGGTAAATATATGACCTAGTTTATCATTTATTATCGTAATAAACAATTTTTCTGCTAGTTATTGTGTTTTCGATATTCTTCTGATTTATCTAGTTCAAATAATATCAGGTTAACGCTATTTATAGAATTATAGAAAGATAGAAGGCGTATAATTTTATCTAGCTCAACTAACACAAACAATTCATCTTGGAAACAATAATTGAGTAATAACCATGATCTAAATTGTAGGAAAAATAATTACCTAGTTCATTATTCACTCAGATTTAATTTATCTGTCATTCTATTGAAATTCTTCTCATAGTTTTTATGGCTTTCCCCTCCATAACAGGTGTTCACCGCAACCGTTATGAGTATCGATCGGTAAGTAATGATATATCTGAAAATTATTTTCTGCTTGTTTATCACATTTTTCAATAAATACAGAATATTCTGTAGAATATTCTTTGTCTTTCTTTTCCACTTTCAATATCATTAAGAATAATGAATATAAATAAGTCATAAGTCGTGTGAAATGTTGAATAATAACATTTTCATAGATAGATTACATTGTGATAAAGACCAAGGTAACATTGTTATGCCTTTTATTCTTTGGATAAATCAATTTATCTTGATACTTAATTAAGTTTGTTATTCTATAACTTATCCAGAGGTTGGCAAAGTGGCAAGGGTAGTCCACATTTAATGGGCCATACAGTAGGGCCAGAAGCACCTAGGTTAGGCCAAATCGGTCAGTCCCCTCCCTTGACCATCACTGACTAACCAGGTTACAGTACATTTATTTATAACAATTTGATCTGGACAATAAATTGTAATAAATGTCCTCAACTTATCTACTTTAAAAACAAAGAATAACCATGCTCACCTGACATCTGGGATAATAGGCACCAGGTCCTGTAACGTAAAACTCCTATTGACAAGAAAATTGAGATAAAGTCATTCGTTGCCAATTGTGCCGCAATTCCTGACATTTGGTGTGAAATCGAGTCAATGGTATTGTCTTTCAATTCTTTGATAAAACAATAAACTATTGTTTGAAGAATAAAATTAATGAAATCTAATGACTCTTTTGATACCGAATTCAATCATTTGATTCACATTCACTGCTATGTAGTGATCGCCAAGCGAGGGTGGGGGTGGGGGTAGCCCACCCCCTATCTTTTGGTCGGAGCATACCCCCACCCCTCCAAAAAAGAGATTTGGAGGATCTGCACCCCTTTGATCGGGTACCTTGGCCATCACTGCCTGCTATTTAGTGATGTCCAATGGGGGATGGGGAGGCCCTAAAACCAAATACTCCTTGGCATTTTTCTCTCTGGCAGCGAAAAACGAATTTTACCAAGACAGTTTTACAACTTTTAATTAATCATATTGATAATAGCGTATTAGAAGTCATATATTTTATGGCTCTCTTTATGGGCTATTATCAAGCTAACGAATTGCTAGTTGATTTCTTTTATCACAGATAATAAGTGCTTTTGAGTCTCACTTAAGTCGAAAAACCACTTACTCTTGGAATAAATTATTTATAATGACATCAAAAACGTTGCCTTTCGAGTGATTATTCAATTAGTGGTCAATCAGTGAACTCCTGATTCTGTTTAATCCAGTTATCTATACGAGTGAAAGGACAGGACATGCCTTTCCCAGTGTTTCCTCTCTTACACATTTACAATATTAATACGATAGTTAACAAGGTCCAATCTGTTGTTATCGATATTTAACAGGTTAACCTATCATTTGATCTTGTTAACATGAATCTAGCAAGTTTATCGATAAGTTAGCTAACAAAGAACACAAATTAATTATAGCGTGTCATACCATGATCATTTAAGGCACAGAATTAGATCCCTGGGGGTGAAAATAAGGAAACCTAATCTAACTAGATTACTTTGACTTTTCTCACGTAAAAGTTAAGTCCAGATCTAACCCACAATAAGATTATTCTATTCTTGGAAAAAGAATAAGAACATGCTACTTTTATTCAGACATGCGCAAGGTCTATGTGATCATAGTGTCGAATCAAAATAATATTTTCCATCTTGGTGTTGATTAACTAGCAAACTGTTCCCTAAGTTGATCAAATAAAATAGTCGTTTCAGCTTAATTAGAATCTAACCTTGGTTATTAAGGCTTGATTTGCTATAAATCATCCTTGTTACTGTTTATCCTGCTAATAATTAAAATTGACACGGACCATATTTCTAACATACTAGCAGGGTGGTTTTCGAAAAATTAAGCTCCAAGGATGTCAAAACACTTCACCCCTTGGCCATCCCTGCTTTTATTACAATTCAATCTATAATTACATCTAATTAGCAGGGTATCTGTAATTAGAACTTTGTTTACATTTAGAAAATAATTGAATTAATGACAAAAAGATTATACTCTAATCAGAAGAAAAATGTGTTGACTTTTCAAACCAGTGATCGCAAAGGGGGGTTAGCACAACGCCCCCCTATTTTTTGTTGGATGACCCCCTCCCCCTGAGGTCGGATACCTTGGCGATCACTATTTATTGAAACAAATCATTGAATTTTATCTTTTTTGATGGTATTTCGATGAAAATTACAAATATTGATTTTCTTGCACATTCTCTGTGCGAAAGAATAGGATTTGGAATTATATATAGACAGAGAAAGTGCTAGATTATTGCCTATTTGAGTGGATCTCATGAATAATTCATTTCATTAAACTTAATTGATTTTGGTTTAACTTTTTTTTCACTTGTTGACTTTCAACTTGATTATATTTAACTAGAATATTCCTTCGGGCAGAAATCTTCAGAGAGTAGCCCGAAAAACAATTCTAGGTATTATTTTGCTTGATAAAATTAATTTCCTTTTAAAGAAAAATAAAATTTCAAAATTGTTTTTAAACTAAAACTTTTCCAATAAATTAATTACTCACTCAGTAGTGCGTAAAATAAACTAGAATTATGTCCATAAATTACCTTGTTAATTCGTACATTAGACCGTCAAAATTGGAAACTGAAGCGAATTTTTTCTTGGCATTTATTTTTTATTTCAAATGATAATTAACCAGGGTTGGGAATGGGGGGATCCGCAGAATTACCTCCAAACTGTTTATTCCTCGGCACCTTTCTCTCTCCCCGAATTATTCAGTCTATGGACAAGCACAACGTTCAGACTTTGAGCAATACCCTCCCTGAACGCCTCCCTCAGATTTTTTTTCTGAGCTCCCCCTGAGTTGAGGTTTTTGGACATCACTGTTAAGAATATTTTTGATTTCATAACTTCACTAAAGGATTGCAAAGGAATTCAATTTTAGTGAAAATATTTTATAAATCTTTTCGACAAAACATAAAAATTCACTAAAAAGTCGAATGATTTTCGAGATAATAAAGAAAGAGATAATCGGATCAATTGGTTGAGTCGTTCCAATCCCTTATTGTCAGCATTGGTGGGCTTCCCATCGACTGATGGAAAGCAATATGAAATGCACTGACTATATAAGTTCCAATAATGGCAAGGTGTTTCATCAATAATTTAGAATATTTTTTATTGAATTCAAAACTACTTAAATACTGATATTATTATTCAAATTTACTTTTGACTCAATTTTAACACTTGATTGAACTTGGTATTTATTCTGGTGACACCTTGATCACTCTTTTTAATTATAGATATTCATCCAATTCTATTGGAACCAAAAAAAAGAACATTTCTTCAAATCATTAAATTCAAAATTAACTTTCTTTTATTTTTCTTCATCCGATTCCAGGAAAAACATAATGAAATTTAGAGATTATAAAAGTGTTTGTCCAGTGATGCGCACAGCCCTACACCAGGGGTGGGGGCGGGCCACAGAAGTATAAGATAAAGATTAACTAGGTATATGTTTGCTTTCTATTCTTGGTATCTATCCATTGAATCCATTGAAAGGATATGTCGTCCGCATCACGGGTTGAAATAACTAGCTTGGTTATTTTTCAAATAAAATTATTTCTTTTTAATAAAAAGAAATTTTTTTCTTAAAAAGATTTATTAAAAAGAGTTTTATCTCTAATTGAATTTTTTTTTCAAAGAGCAAAAATGTTTTTCATCTTTTTATATAACAAAAGAATATGAGCAGTAATGAGCATGTTACAATTTCAAAAACATCTATTCAACTAAAGAATTCAATTTCATTGAATTTCTGTTCAAAGAAGTGAAGAGTCATTTGAATTAATTAAAAATAAATTCCAGAATATTCTGAATTTATTCTAAAAAATCTATTTTTATATAAATTATTTCTCGTTATTCATAATCCCTTAGTCGGCAAATGATCTTGTTAATTGAAAACAATTATGATTAATGAATCAATTATGCTAATGAGCAAGATAACTTTAACATGCTGAAATTCTACTGAAGTAAACAATTCATTTAATTATGATTTTCAACAAATATTTAAAAAATGTATTAAATCAATTTTTTCAGTGATGGGCAGCAAGTATTGAAAGATAAGGGGGTTATGAGGAGGGGGTGTCACATGACTTAACACGACTGTGTTCAAGAATTGAATTTTCTATAGTTCTATATTAAAATTTCTGAGTCTACGACGGGGGGAGGGGTTATCCCCAAAATTTTGATTCTAGATCAAATTTTGAGTCAAATATGGTCGACCCCCAACCCGACCCCTTCTTCATCCCTAAAAACAACACTATAATTGAATTTTCAGTAATCTGTTTATCGAAAAGACTTTATAAAAACAATTACCAAGTGACAAATTGTATTCACATTTTTTGCCTTGTTGGTTATCTTTTTCTTTTGATAGAAGTAAACAAATTCAATAATAGAAAAGTTAATCCTAGTGATGACCAAGGTGGTGTAACTGAAATTCTCTCTCATTTTCTGTCGACTCCATATCTATCCCAAAAACTTTGTGTTAATAACTTTGCAAATATTGCGATATTAATATTGGAGAGGAGTTCCCCTTTTGGCCACCCCCTGACGTTTCTCCTTTTGTGAGCATTTCCTCCATTAACACAATATTTCATTATTAATGGTAACGAAAAACTTGAATTTGACTCTAATATGAAAGGCATTAATCAAAAGCCAAGAGTATATCCAAAACAGAGGCACTCCTTATGACACAGAATTAATTGCAATCAAAAGTTTAGTAAAATATTTTTCTACAGAATTTACCGAAAAAATGAGAATTTATTACATTTCACTTAACAACACATTTAGACTGAAAGTGAGGAACAGTTTTTCATTCTGTGCTCAACAATAGAAAGGGAAAGGAGTGCTTAGGAATTGTGTTTCCATCACTTTTCCAATAATGAGGAAAAGTTAAACCGTTGTGATTACCAAGTTTATTATGTAGCCAAGGTGATCTCAGTGGTTATCGCTAGCAAATAATTAAATAGTCTACTAGAGGATATACCACCCTGCTCATCTCCGCACAGCATATCATTGAAATAAATCATAATATTGTATAAAATTGAATCCGAATCTCGTGAGTAATGTTTGAAAAAAATGAAAAATACTTTTTCTTCTTCAATATAAAAAATCTAATGGACCAAGATTCTAATTTTTCTATGAAATTATTGAATAGAAAAAAAAAATAGAAGTCAATTCAACCTTGGTCCAGATTAAATGCTATATCCTCTAATAGTTTGTTAAATTAAATTTGCTTGAAAGCATTTTGACAAGATTCATCATGATTTTGAATGAAAATTGATGAGGAAGCTAATTTTTGCGCAATCCCACGCGGATGAATGACCCTGAATTAAATGAGAGAGCTAATAACAGTGAACAGAAGTAATCCTGGTGATTTTTGTTTTCTAACAGATATGTAGCTATCGTTCATCCATTGAAGCCACGGATGACTAAAAAGAGAGCTCTGCTCAACATTGGACTGATATGGTTGTGCTCAGCCTTCTTCGCCAGTCCCACAGTCATGTACTCCAGAATACTTACCATACCATACAATAAGAAAAACGAGCGCACACTCTGTCTACTGGAATGGCCGGACGGACTGCCGGGTCAGTCCAAATTTGATTTGGGGTGAGTAGTATCGGTCATTCTATTTAGCATGCTCAAAAAATTATTAGCATTAGGACCAGACATAGCCAAGCTCTTCTGCTCAGGGGGTATAGGGTGTTCCTATGCTTTTAGAGAGGTTAGGGTGGATATAACTTTAGGGGGTATTTCCAAAATTTTGGGCTTCAGAGGGGTATTCCGGGCTATACCCCATCCTTGGTCATGCCTGATCAAGACAATATTTGAAATTTGTATTTTAGATCTAAAGGTTCAATTTATCCTGATAAATTGTTAATGTATTTTTGACCAGGTACAACATTGCGTTTCTTTTGTTGACTTACATAATACCGATGATAACTATGGCCATCGCCTACACCCTAATGGCCAGAGTCTTGTGGGACAGCCGCCAGAATCCGCTCAACTCTAATATCCAGGACGATTTGATAAGAAGCAAGCAGAAATGTGTCCGTATGCTCATTGCAGGTATGCTATTTTGCTTGCTCTTTTCAAGCCTGTGTTTTAAACCTCCCCCGATTTGACTAGCTCAATTTGGTGTTATTGGAAGAACAAATCGAGCTAGAACATAATCCACTCGTGTTCTATTCTGAAATTCTAATATATCCAAGATAATATTTAGAATTTTTCACCCATCTTCAAATGTTTCTTCACAATAACAATCAAGAAAATCAATAAAAATTATTATCAATTATTAATTTAGTAATTAATATAATTGTCTAAAATAATTATGTTCTTAAAGGATGAGCAAGATCAATAATTCAGAAATTTAGTTTACGAATTCTAGACAACAAAAGTGATTGAGCATGGTCAAACAAACTTGATCACTTAAACTAAATAAGAAACTTTCATATTTTCTGTTACTAACGAATATAAACTTGAAATTATCAATAAAAACCTCGTCAGTAACCTTGCTCATTCTTCATAATTAAGTAAATAATTTTTATTCATAGTGGAAACGCCTGAACACACCGGGGAATAGAAAACGATTATCAATAATGATATGAAATAAATGTTTCAAATAAATAATCAAACTTTAATGAATTGATCAGGGTTGCTCAAGGGAGAAGGGCCAGAAGAAGTAAACTCCCCTTGATCTCGAATATTTTGAAAATTTTCCCTTGTTCAAAATTATTTTGAGAAGGGGAAAATTCATATTCATTTTTGAATTAATTTTAGTGAAAATTGGAGATATTCTGGGTAATTTTGCTTTGCTTTAACACCCCTCCCCCACGTGCTCGAGGACAGACCAACCCTGTCTTTAATGTGAAAGATAAGAGAATAATTTTCACCTAATTATTAGAATAATATTTCATTAGTCAATCACATGGATGTTCTTTCAATCCCAGAGAGAGAGGACAGTGATAAAAATAACCTAGAACATAATTTCCATTGAAATGATTAAAAGAAATTAACCTTTTATTTAGTGGTCAGTGTATTCGGAATCTGTTGGCTGCCATACCACTCATACTTCCTCAGCACTTATATATGGCCCGATATAATCAAAGTGAAACAGATCAAGCACATCTACCTGGCCATCTACTGGCTGGCCATGGCCAATTCCTTATTCAACCCGGTCATCTTGTTCATCATGAACAAAAGGTAATATTTTCCAAACTAGGCATGCCCCAGGTAAACTCCCCCTTTGTTATCCCCATTAAAAGCATTGCTGTCGATTTTGCATCATGGTTAATTGAAAATGAGGTTAAATTGGTTCCTTTCATTAATTTGTACTTGTTAATCATCCAGGTTTCGAAAGTGCATTAGTTATTACATCCGCTGCTACTGTTTCACTGGACGCGCCATTCAATTAGAGCACAGGGTGTCTGTGCTTTCGACTAGGTTAAGCGCAAGCAGGACGTCGCCAAAAAAGAAGAAGAAAAACAACCGTGATAATATTGATTTATTGACTAATGGAAGTCAAAGGAATTCTTTTCATTACAATAATAATCCGGTTGAAGATGAAGTCGCCTTATAAGCCAGGGATGGCCAGGAAGGGCACCGATGGAATTGATGGACCTTGGTCATCCCCATTTCATTAGTCACGAAAATTATCTTAATTTTATATTCTTGTGAAATATTTTTCAAATAAAGTTATTTTTGTCGAACATATAATTAAAATTCAAGCATTTCTATCATAAGTAAACAAGCTAATATTTTTCCAAGCTCATTATCTTCAACTTCTACTCTGAATAAATTATTATATTCAATCAAATGGTAGAACAGTTTCCAAGAATCTATTCTTTTGTTTTGTTTGCTCTTTGATTGTCATTGAATTTTGGGTTTTATTCCAAGAATTGTTTTTATGTCAGTGATGACCAAGGTAGGACAAGCTATTAGTTGAAATGGAAGGTTCAAATTACTTTTATCTAGGGAGGAGTCAAATTTCCAATAGATCCAAGGTTAAAACTCAATAATATTACTTATTGTATTAAATTAGTTTATTCCACCTTGGGTATCATTGTTTTCAAATCCAAGATAATAAACGTCAAAAGATAAGTGCTTGATAAAATTAAGTTTGATTGAGTTTAGAGAGAATCGAATTAATTATAAACTTGCAATTCTTGAGTGAAGTTTCTGTTTTAGTTAATTTGATCAAGCAGAAATTCAAGAGGAAAAATGAAATTATTTTTATTGATCATCATGGTGGTTTTATTTTGTGCGTACAATTGCAAGGACAGGTTCGATGTGGGCGATGCCATGAGTATGTCCGGCCGGTGTGTTAAGGTTGTGTCTAGCCAAACTCTGCTTGGTAAGAGTGGACACAGTTTTCAAGTACCAAGGTTCTGTTTTCTCTATAAGAGAGTGGCCACAGACGAAGCGATTTATTATAAGCCAGCAGAAAGTCACTACTGGTGGTCAAATGAAAATGTTAATTGCTCATCTGAAGAGCTGATCTGTGGCCCTGATCCGTTGGAGAAGAATGAATAATCTGGTTTTAACCTTGTTAAATTGAATTCTTTCGAATATTTCCCTAAAATTGATTAAATATTTGTTTTAAATATTGTTTTACTCAAGTACATTTTTATTTACCATGCTATTTTAATAAAGTTCAATATTCTTTAAAACTGTAATTTTATTTTTCGTTTGGTTTGAAATTATCGTGGTTATTTAGGTTCTATATTTGGAGTTTTGAATTCTCCAATGATGACCTTGAGCAAAAGAGATAGCTCCAAAGAGAAGAAAATTAATTTCGGTGTCAGTGCCGAAATTGGTTTTTGGCCGCTAGAGGGCGAACGAGATGACTTGGAGAAAAACTGATACCATGTTCAGATTCGACTTGAGAAGGGC
>JAQGBD010002300.1:0-10521 GCA_034698165.1 Punctoribates punctum
GGTCTAGCTGTTCTTGTTTTTGAGTTATCTCAAATATATATAATGGGGTCTTGCTCTTAGAAAAAGACCCAGTATAAACATATACTAATCATAAATCAAAGAGCATTTGCTTGGTTTCAGTTCTAAAATTCTCAAGATAAAATAAGTCGGAAAAGTCAAGCATCAATTTCCAGTTTATATTCCACCAAGATGGAATCAAAATTTTTAATTAATTTATACAAGAATTTTGATGTGAAAATGAAATATATGACACTATCAATTGATAAACAAATAACCAAGACAATTGGCAGAGAGTACTTGGTTATTTTACTCATATATTCAACAATATTCGTCACCGACTTATCCATTCACTTTTCATTTGACAAAGAGGTTGCAAAATATTATGGCTCTGGTTATTATGTTTTCGGTGAAAACACCTATAAGTTTGGTCAATTCAGCCAGTACTTCTACGCTATTTTAATAATTGGAATATTAATTCTATATTACTTCGAAAACACTGAATGGCTAGAAGAAACAAGTTATATTTATGAAGAAATTCGAACAAAGGACCTGGATATAATCTTGCAGAGACGATGTCAAAGGTTATCTAAAGTTTTTAACAATTCATTAAAGGTTATACTTTATATTTTTAATGTCTCCTTGCTCATAATCTGGGCACTTCATGGAGACATTTTCATGTTGAACCCCCCTGGTTATTTATTTGCATATATACATGCATTTGTTGGATCAAACTATGGCTTAACAATTATTTACAGAACATTTTTCAAATGTTTCTTCATTTGTTGCAAGTACATTGATTTGTTCAATTATTTTCACCAAGAAATACTTACTGCCGAAAACATTATTGATATAAATCAATATTTCCTTACTCATAATAAATTGTGTGATTCTGTGCTCTCAATGAACAAGTTCCTGAGGCCGACCTTTACCCTGGTGGTCGGAGTTTTTTCAGCATTGATTTCATACTTCTTATTCGTCGTCATAAATTCCAAACTAACTTTTGCTTCTTTACTAATTATCAATTTGTTTCTTTGCTCGATGATCTGTATTGCATTAGCCATGTCATTTGCAATAGCATTGATAGATATCAAGGCAAAACAGAGTCTACATATTGTTCAAGGCTATGCTCTTGGTCCTCTTGGAAATAGTAATAAACATCAGGTATAAAATGAATTTGAATTCAAAATGTTTAATATTTTTTGAAATTTATTTTCAGATTCAGTTGTATTTCAATCGGGTATTGAAGTCAACCATTGGTTTAGAAGTGTTTGAAAAACCCATTAATTTTGAAAACATTCTAAATGTAAGAATCTCGTGAAAATTTAACTTGATCATTATTTTGATCAATCATTTGTTGACTAATTTGTAATTTTATTGAATTTATGTTTCAGATAATCACTCTTACGATGAGTTACTTCGGAGTTCTCATCAAATTTAAACCAAAATAAAATTAATTTTTATCAATGATTTAATTCTTATTTTAAAAACTATCACGATATTCGACAATTCATTGGTTAATTAATGATAATTCTTCGTGTGCGATTAAATCAACTAGATGAATTTCATTTCATTGTTTGATTGAAAAAATAATAGATTTTGAAATTAAATTTTTCTTATCAAATAAGAAAAATAAATTTCTTATCGAAATTGTTTGAAACTAAATCACCATGTTTACTATTTTTATAGATTAAATAGTCAATAAATAAATAATAATTATCTGGGTTGATTGATATTCTAATCTTTCATCTTTTTCGTCAATGAAAAAAACCACCCCTATTTTCTCTGGACAAATACCACGGTTGAAAATTTTATTATTATAATAAATACTATTTATTAAATAGATTGTTTGATACAATAACATTTTCCTTTTCAACCAATGTTTGATCTAGGATAATTAACTCTTATTGGTGTTTTAATAATAATCAAAGTGGTTTGCTTGCTAATTTGAAAATTGAAAATATTTTTAAATTTTCGCCAAATATTCACATGTTTTGAAAAATATTTGATTAGAAAAGTTGATAGTTCATCAAAAATTGTCAGAATGGAGAGCCCTAACCACATACCCAACAGTCCCCCGAAATTACACACAAACGATATGAATGGTGTTTGGGGTATATATTTGATCAGAATATCAGGTAAAGTGTTGTGATAGATATGAATCTTTTTCATCCATTTATATTCATCCACCAAAGTTTCCTCTGCATTATAAATATAATATTTGAGCAAACAATCCATTATGCAACTTTTTTCGCATTCAATAACTAATTTACCATGATTCTCAATTAAACAATTTAAACCTCCATCATTGATTGGTAGATCATTTTGAGCAAGATGATCATATCTCTCAATTTATATTCAAGGTCATAGTAAGAACAATTTGTATCATAACTTTCATCCATGAGTTCGGTATTCATTTGTGTATAAGGAATGGTTATGCTCTTGAATTTTCTTAAATCAACAAGATGCTTTCTTGAAGGTAAGCTATTTGGAGAGTGAAGAGCGTATAGCATATGAAATATCCCTGGTGGAATGATCTTGTGGCTTAAATTGAAATCCAAGAAAATATAATTTGAATTCACTAAGAAGTTTCTCCATTCTGTTTGCAGAGCACTGAAATAGATATTCAATGTCAGACAAATTTTGTGTCTGACACAAATAACGCAAAAACAAACAGGGATGAAAATTTCGTGAAATATCAGATAAAAATCTAGACACAAAATTGTGAAAAATTTTGTCAGACATGAATTTTTGACACAAATATAGATTATATCATTGACACAAATTTGTGTCCGAGCCAAACGAATATTCGCTTTATGATAAGAATTTGTGTCAATTTTGTTGACATAATTGTGTTTAAAATTTCATTTTCATTCCAAAATGTTTTTGTGTCATTTGTGTAAATAAATCCTTCACCTGAAATAAGTGAGACATTTAAGGATTTGTGATTTTCCCATTGCTATGAAGCTTTGAATAGGAGGTTCCCTAAATGATCCTGATTCAATTCTATTGGATACAAAATTCAAGCCGAACTTTTTCGGACCAAAAATTTCAAATTTGAATATTTCTTTATATTCTTCTTCTTTAAACCCGAAACTAAAATTGTCCATGATACTCGTAATTGGCAACGAATAATTAACACTGTTTATGAACTTGGTGTATATATCTTCTGCTCTCGAAATATTATTTGCATATTTATCTTGATAATTTTTAAGATATTCTTCATATATGCCAGATAGACTGGAATTCATTTTTGTAGCTTGATACATTGAAAGCCAAGTGAGTGAACAGAATGTTATTGCTGGCAAAGTGTCTTGCTCAAGTGTTCCTATTGCAATCGGAGTAACGGTAGTTCCCTTCATATATTCAATTATTAAATGACCAGACTGAATTAAGAAACAAAGAATTGAAAAATAAAAATTAAACATGAATATTTTATTTTCTAAGCTCTAAAAATTATTTTCAGGGAGTATTCTGGGCTATACACCCCCTTGGTAAGCCTTATTTAGATTGGTATTTAACAATCCGGTTTGCAAAACGTTAGAGCTAGAATATGAACTAGCCCAATTTTCACAACATTCATTGAAACAAAATTTATTCCGGCCATATATTCGGGGACATAGCAACTGCCGGCACAGCCAGCAAATTGAATTTCTCTTGACACTGTATTTATGAATAATTTGACCAAGTTAAAAAGGTTTTTAAAAATTTGCATAACTTAAATGTATATTTTAGGATTTAAACCAGTCTATCAGATAATGAATTAATATTTGAAATATGATCAAGGGTTTTCAAGCTATCTTGAATTTACTAGTTTATCTATTAACTTACTTGATATAGAAAACCTGACAATATTACCGTAATTGGAACAAATTTTAAGAATATTTTAATAAAACTCATTTTCAGAATAATCTTGGTTGAATTTTCATATATAAATTTTGACAACTTTTAAGAATAAGATTTTATTCCATACAAATCCATACTATAACTTATCCTGGTTTGTTATGAATTCGGTATAAACCAATGCATGATACGAAAGTGGATGAAAATTTAATCAAGCACAAGCAAAAGTATAGTTGATTGTTATTTAATTATATTCTGATTAATTATTTATGAACAGAATTTTCGGATTTAAACATTCATAAACTCACCATGTCCCCCACATTGAATTTATGCCTGACAATATGATTTAAACAGGATATAGCCAGGAATTCTCCCCTCCCTGAGCCCAAGAGTCTGGGAAAGTCTGAATTTAAGCATAAATTGGAAAATTAAATATTCATTCTAGTAAATTACCAGATCAATTTCAATTTAGAATTTTCTATATGTTGGAAATAAATTAAATATCGCTAAGCTCTTCAACCCAGGAGAGGGGTATTAGAGGGTGACCAAGTTTAAAATGCGATCGATATTAATCATTTTCAATCGATTCCTTATCCAGTGATCAAAACATTGAAAGACATCACCATGAGCACCTATTTCACCATGAATAATTTGTGGTATTACGAGAAAACGCTTCTAGAATCAGGTAGATGTTTAAAAACATGTTTGTCAAATTGGAGAGGGGGAAAACTAGTACCTCATTTAAAAAACAACGATTTACCATGTTTAATGTATATAAACTTTGAATAGTTATAATTCAAAAATAGAACAGTCCTTTAATTGATTGACAATGTATTCAAATATGGCTTAAACTTGGAAAATAATTCTATGAACTGAATGATTCATCCGAACTTGCAATGAATGATAGACCAGGTTTAAAATTAATACCTAAAAAGGTATAAATATCTATAATAAACATTCGAACTTTCATTACCTGAGTTAACTTGTAATTAACAAGATGAAATTATTTCTAATTGAAACGCTTTTGGTTGCCTTTTTCATTGGTTATTCTCTGCAAGGTGAAACTAAATTGTTATTAATGTATTTGAATAATTTAAATTAATTAAATTATCAAGATTCTATTCAAGATATTGGTAAACCAGGCAAAAATGACTCAAGCAAAAATATGGAAGGTAAATTTATAATTGATTTTCTAATTTTTTTAATCTTGGTAAAATAAAATTGACCATTTATGAAGGAGATGAAATATTGGATCACCATGGAAATGGTAAAATAATTAAATACAATTTGTTAGACCATTAATTAGTTTATTAAAATAACCATGCAATTGTAGGACCGGTGAATGTTTATTTTACTTTCAATGTTTACCCAAAGGACCAAGCTCCAAGGACGAAGGAGCAAGATAACGATGATTATGAAAACCCTTTGGACAAAGTCAATGGGCATGGATCATCCAGGTAAAATTCTGTTTTCTTTTCAAACATCCATGTTTTAAAGGATTGATCTTGAACATATTTTTATTGAAGATTCCAAAAATGATAATGGCCACGAGAAAGATAAAAGATCAAGATAATTTTTAATAAACAAGATATGATTTTTAATTATAAATTACCTTGATTAAAATGAGATTCAAATAAAGGTTTTATTCTATGAGAAAATGATTATCAAATGTTACTAGATGTAACATCTGAATCAGGCTTATCCAAGCGGGGGGTTTATCCCGGAATACCCCCTGAGGTCCAAAATTTTGAAAATAAATTACTATTTATTAATTTACTTGTATTTGTCTTGGGAGGGGGTCCAGGGGTGTATTGCAGAAATTTTTTGGACCCCCCTCTGACTGAAGGTGCTTGGGCATCAGTTCAGTCAGTGACTCAGTGACTCCAACAATCAATGATTTAGCATGTTTAATCTTTATAAATTTTAATATAAATTATTCAAAAATAAAAGAGTCGTTTGATTGACAGACAAGACATTCAAATAAGGCTCAAACTTGAAAAACAAATCCACGAACTGAATGAATCACCCGATTATGAAATAAATGATAGACCAGGTTTAAAATTTACTCTTAAAAACTTATAATTATTTGTATTAAACTTTAAAATTTTCATTAAATAATTTAACGGGTAATAAACAAGATGAAATTATTGCTTATAGAAACGCTTTCTTTTGTCTTGCTCATTGGTTATTCTCTGCAAGGTGAAACTGAATGTTAAAATTGCAATTTAATAAATCAAAATGATTAAATTGAATTATCAAGCTTCTATTCACGATATTGGCAAACCACGAAAAAATGATCAGGACAAAACTATGGATGGTAAAACAAATAATCAATTTTATATTTATTTTTTAATCTTGTCAAAATAAAATTAACCATTTAAAAGGAGATGAAATATTGGATCACCATGGAAATGGTAAATTAATTGTTATAATGTGTTAGACCATTAATTCGTTTATTAAAATGACCATGCAAATGTAGGACCGATTAACGTTTATTTCAATTTCAACGTTTACCCAAAGGACCAAGGTGATTATGAAAAAATTTTGGACAAAGTCAAGGCGCTTGATGATCCAGGTAAAATTCTGTTTACTTTTCAAACATTCATCTATTAAAGAATTGATCTAGCTTGAAAATTTCTCATTGAAGATTCTAAAAATGACGAGAAACAATATTCTATGGAAAATTGGTTATCAAGTTTAAAAATTTAATACATGAAACATATAAATTATTCATCAAGCTCATTTTACCAAATATAAAATGAGTTGAATAAATTGAGTTTTCTATTTTTAAAATATGATCCGGTACAAAAACAAATAAAAATTGTTTAAGTCTATAATTTTTAACGTGATATAACCCGGGTCTACTCCTCCTTTGTGGGCGAGGAGCTTGTTGACCTCTGATATAAATAGATTCAAGTATATATGAAAACAATTACCCAAGAGTATTTGTAAATTACCATTTCAATAACATTATTAAAACTTTAATTCAATCTAAAAATTTGCATGACAATAGATTGAACCTCCTATTAGGAGTGACCTGGATATGAAGTTCAATTCAATTTCAATTTTATTGATTGAAAAAAAACACATTTCACTTTTATAAATTATCTAGCAATGATCTGAAAATGTATTCCGTCAATTTTCTTGATAAACAAGTCTCAAGTTCAATTAGTAGAAAACAATTATCTTGATTAAATTTCGTAAATTATACGCTATGACAAATGACAAAATAGAAAAATACAATTTCTTAAATTGCTAGATCATTCAATAAATTGTTCTTGATCATTACGGTCAACAGGACATGAAAAGGAAAATGGCGAACAACTCGAACTTTTTTGAATCTATGACTGTTTTCAGAATAACATCTTGCTTAATCTGTGTTCTTGGTCTTATTTACCACTCGTTTGAACTGTTCCACAATTATTGGCAAGGTAAAACAGTGGTGAACATTGAAATCAGCAGAAGGAGCAAGGAGGTTTTGCCCGGCATAACAATTTGTTATTCACATCTGTTATCATTCGAAAAGATCTCTAGACTTGATAAGAACTATCAAAAGTTATATGAAGAGTACCAAGATCTTCTGAAAAATGAAACCAAGAATATAAAATCATTTAACATCTACAAGAATGTTGAAACTGATGTTCTTGATAACATCCAGAACAAAACATTTGACCTAGAAGATATTATCCGGAATTACAGCCTGGACTTTATTGATAAAAATGGAACAAGAGCAATATCTATTCTAATAGAAGAAATTCATAGTAAACAACTGAACTGGGTAAATAATCCTATTGAAAGTTTCTCACTAAAGCGAAGTTTGGACAGGAGCAAGGTGTTGGCAAAATGTTTCACATTCTTCAGTTACCTGCAAAAAGAGTGGAGATATTTCACCAAGATAAGCAAATATTTATATATTAAGGTAAATAACAATAACAAGGTATTTCCCCATGATACATTCAGCGATATTCACATTTCTATCCATTCGCCGAACACTTTGCCAATGCTCAAGGATGAGAGCTTTTCCTATTTTCTACTTGGTCATACTTATGGAATAAGATACTCGAGGCTTTCGACAAAGCTCTTGGACAAAAGATATGATACCAATTGCATTGAATATGATCCAGATTATAAGCATGGTAATTTTAACATGAGAACTGACTGTATAACCTGGTGCTTTTACGACAAAGTGAATGAACTGTGTAAGTCTCAAGCTCAAATATATTCAGACCTTTTATTCCGAGAAGATGTTTGGCACCTTGCTCATTCAAAAGAACCTAATCATTGCTTTTGGTACAACGACACCAAGAATTTTGATCTAATTTCATATTGTTATGAACAGTGTAGAAAAGATTGCATGTTCAAATATTATTCGAATATAATTACGAACTACGGTAATTCATCTGACCCAAACACGGTTGAAATTTACCTAGAACATAGCCACCTACCAGATATAAACATCAACTATTTGCCCGAGATCAATTTCTTGACACTTGTGTGCTATTTTGGCGGACTTCTTGGTATGTGGCTGGGCATTTCTATCCTGGTCATTATTGAAGATGGAAAACTAATTATTGGAAAAATGATCAAGTATATTCAAATCAAATTGACTCAGAATCATATTATGAATCAAAACATTAATAATATGAAAGTATTTGTTTTTCCTTCAAATAAACGAAAAATCAGAAATAGCAAGGTTATTTTAAAATAATTCAACCTGGCTTGAGTAAACCCAATATTCTATTTAATATTCTATTGATAATTATCACCTTGGTAGTATTGAGTTGAATGAATTTATTGACTTAATATAATAATAAAACTATTATGTTTGAATTTAATCTTGCAAAATCTATTATTCTAATTCCATTTCTGATTGATCTGGATAAATACACTTATCTTGATTAAATTAAACATAAATATGTGAACCAAATATATTCAGGTTATTTTTTCAATTTCAATTATAAACAAGATTAATTGAATTTCAAATGTTAGTCAATATAAAGATTAAAATATTGTGTTTGCATTTAATCTTGCAAAATTTATTTTGATTGAACAAACAGACTCATCTTGATCAAATTAAAACCAAACATGAATACAAACATTATTTTGAAGATATTTTATTAGACTTTTAATTTAGACCAAGTTAATTGAAATTCATATAAAACATTACTTAATTCAATAATTTTCTAAACCATGTCTATTTTTAAAATATCATCCAGCATAATCTGTGTTCTTGGCTTAATTTACCATTCTTCTGAACTATTTTACAATTATTGGCAAGGTAAAACAGTGGTCAACATCGAAATCATCAGAAGGACCAAGGAGTCTTTGCCTGGAATTACTGTTTGTTACCCTTTTTTGGTATCATTCGAGAAGATCTCTAAACTTGATAAGAATTATCAGAAGTTATATGAAGAATACCAAGATCTTCTGAAAAATGAAACCAAGAACATAAAATCATTAAACATCTACAATAATGTTGAAAATGATGTTCTTGATAAAATTCAAGCAGAAACATATGACCTAGAAGATATTGTTAGAAACTATAATTTGGATTTTATTGATGAAAATGGAACAAGGGCAATTTCTGTTCTAATAGACAAAAGATTGCATATGGGTTTTAGTGTACAGTCTAAAGAGCCCAGATCAAATAACTCTGGTCAATTCAATTTCATAAATGATCCAGTGGAAAGTTTTGCCTTGATTAAAAAGAGTGGTAATAAGTTTAGCAAGATGTTTGTCAAATGTTTTACATTCTTCAGTTATTTACATAAACAATGGAGAAATTTCACCAAGATAATGAACTACATTTATATCAAAATAAACAATAATAACCGGGTATTTCCACATAATAATTACAGCGATATTTACATCTCGGTACATTCACCGAATAGCATGCCTATTGTTCAGGGTGAATATCTTTCATTTCTGACGCTTGGTCATATTTATAAATTTGAATACTCGAAGCTCTCGACAAAACTCTTGGACAGAAGATATGACACCAATTGTTTCGATTATGATCCAGATTATAAACATGGTAACTTTAACATGAGACGAGACTGTCTAACCTGGTGCTATCAAAACGGCGTGAATGAGCAGTGCAATACTCGAGCTCATGTCTATTCGCCTCATCTATTTCGGGAACAGGTTTGGCACCTCACTCATTCAAAACCGCTTGGTAATTGCCTTTTGGACAATGAAACCAAGAATTTTGAACTGATTTCATCTTGCTATGAAAAGTGCAGAAAAGATTGCATGTTCAGATACTACACACTTAAAATTGTTCACTATGGTAACCCTTCAAATCCCAATACAGTGGAAATTGTGTTAAGGCACAGTCATCTCCCAGATATAAACATTATTTATTTGGCCGAGATGAATTTCCTATCTCTAGTTTGTTATTTTGGTGGACTACTTGGAATGTGGCTAGGTATTTCTATCCTGGTCATCATTGATGAATCAAAGTTCATTTTTGAAAAGTTTATCAAGCTCATCAAAATTAAACTGACATTAAAACAAAATAATTCAATTTTCGTTTTACCTAGGAGCAGAATAATATGCAATTTTAGACAAAATACGTAAAATATATCATGGCTATTAACCTTTTCTCTGAACTACTAATGGACTTACAAGTTATGAAGAGTGGACTATTAATCAGCCAGCATTGCTGGAAGGCCGACCCGA